>JAOTRH010123624.1:0-37966 GCA_034768845.1 Heliamphora exappendiculata
GAGATAAAAATGCGTCCCCGCTATTTTCGTCACAATAGAATCGTTGTAAAAAGTACCTTATGACAGAAAATATATTTCCTGAGTAAAATTTTGACATTTTGTAAAGAAAATATTAAATTTCTCGTTAAATATTTAATATTTGCGACAATTTTTTTGTCGGTAAAAATTAAATAAAATCATCGCAATTAATATCTCTTCACAAAAAAATTAAATTACAATTTACAAATGATTAGGTAACAAAAAGATTTCTAGCAAAATATATAATTTCTGAAAAAATTATGTTTCATATTATTCCTCACACTTTGCCGTGGATATTTGAACAATTTTTTTATTTTGAATGAAATTTTGAACGGATGATAAATAATATCAAATATTAATCTTGTGTTTATTCGTGTGATTGATAATAGCTTATTCATTTGCCCCTGAATATTTGTTAAATGGTTTAAATATGAAATTTGATGTGATTGGATAAATCACTCAACGCATATTCACTGTTTTGCACAATGTATAATAAACTCATAATGTTTCTTGATCATGTGTTGTAGTTCATGTTAAAAATTGTATGCTTTCACTCTTATGTATGTCTAGCATTTATAATTGCTTTTAATGTACTTTATTAAAAAATATTTTAAATTATTTTTCAAAAAATATAAATATGATTGTAATCATCAAAAAATTGGAGATTGTTAGTCCAAAGACTTTTTATTTTGATTTTGATAATTTTCATAATTTATTTTCTAAGAATAAATAATTTTAAATTAATAATATTTTATATTTGTAAAAAAAAAATGTTAACACATTTTGAACAATTAAGTTGACACCGTAGCTAAAAAATAATAATTTATATCTCAAAAAGGTTTAAACACTTAAGTATTCTTGAAAAAGAATATTTCGTATTAATCTTAATTAAAAATTAAGTCAAATATTTTTAAGGCAAAGTATACTTGAAACTTATTAAGTGTGTCAACACCATTTGATCAAATGGTTTGACACCATAACTCTTTTACAAGTTGATTTTCAGGTATCAAAGCGTTAGTGTCGACACAAACAAGTTTTGTGTCAACACAAAAGAACCGAAACTCTCAAGACTCAATTTGAGTCGACACAAATTAATTTTGTGTCGACACAAAAGTGATCCTCACTTTTGGTATCCGAAAATTTGGGCCAACACAAATAGAAGTTGTGTCGACACAAAATAACCGAGACCTCCTGTAGATTTTTGGAGTCGACCCCAAGTCCAAATGTGTTGACCCAAAAGTCCCGAGCCTGCCTGCAAAATATTAGTGTCAACCCCAAGACTAAATGTGTCGACACAAAAGAATCGAGACTTCCTGCAGAAATTTAGTGTCGACACCAAAGGCAAGTTGAGTCGATACAAAATGGTCCCTCCGGATGCTGAAGTTTCAAATGAGTTGACACCATATTCAAATGTGTCGACACCAGAATATTGGAAGGTAGAATACAGAAATTGTGTCGACCCCTCAGAAAATTCGTGTCGACCCAACTACTTGAAGAACCCTACCCTAAACACTTTGTGTCGACAATAAATGTATTTGTGTCGACACTGGCGACGGAAACTCAAATCGCGGCAGATCTCAACGATTGAATTTTTAGCATTTATTGATCCTACCTACCTCCAACGGTTATGAATACACAAGAACATATAGAAGGGGTAACTTCTCAGCATTTAAGAAAATTAGAAACTTACATTTACTGTTCCATTACTCAAATCAATCTCAAAAATTTCAAGCTCACATTTATTAATGTAACTTCAATTCTTGTTCATCATCTATTTTTATCTTCTTATTTATTGTTAATCATTTCTATGAAGAAAGCGAGAGTTCATCATTAATACTCTTCATTTGTTGTATTCAAGAGTGAGCCATCCTTTATCCTTTGAGTGAGTGAGTGAAACTCATCAAAGAAGATTTGAAGAGAGATTAAAAAAAAATAGAAACTCGTTTTCATAGAATCTTCTTGAAGCTGTTAGGCTTGTAAATTTGCCCGTCAACATTCAGATCATTCACGCGAAATCTTGAAAATTGTAAAGGTTTGGAATACGCCCGTAAAGTATTTTGAATAGTGAAAATACTCAAAAAAGATCTTGAGGAGTGGACGTAGGTTAGGATAAAACCGAACCACTATAAATCTCTAGTGTTTGGTTCTATCTCTCATCTTTTAATACTTGCATTGATTTTATATTTGCTTATCTTGCCTTATTGTAATATTAGAAGATTTCTAAAAAAAAATTTTAAATTGTCATTATTTTTTAAAAGACCCAATTTACCTCCCTCTTAGATTGTCTAGATCTAACAATACTTTCTATGTGTAATTAAAATGTCTCATTTGTACAAAAATAATACATTTTTTTGTGTAATTAAAATGTTTTATTTTAAAATGAAGTCTTTTTTATATGTAACTAAAAATGTGTTATTTCGGCATAAAATAAGACATTTATTTTAGGTGTAACTAAAAATGTTTTACTTTTTAAATAGGCTATTGGCTTACGATGAGAAATTGCTCCATTTTTTTGTAACAAATAATGACTCGCCCTATTAAATTATGTAAAGTTGACGTTTTCTTTTTTCATTCTTCAATATTGATTGCTGTGAAACTATATATATATATATATATGCTAATGGATATTATGCTTTGGGTACCAGTTGGATGATTGGGTTCTGTCTCGATTCTACAAGAAGAACTCGATCGGTTAAAAACCCATACCCGATTTTCCAACCCGAGAACACAGCCACGGTTCGTTGTCGTCATCTTCCTTCGATGACATGTTAGAGTCCTTCCCGGTTCTTCACCTCGCAACGGATGAATTCCTTTGAAAACTGCGCAACAACATAATGGGAAGAGTTTAAAAAATAATTATAAATTTAAAAAATAAAATTTTATAAAATAATTAAAAAGTAGTAAAAACTTATTTTTAAACAACTCCACGGAACCCAAAACTAAATTTTTTTTAAAAAATTATAATTATAATTTTGAATAAAAAGTATTAATATTTGTTAAAATTAATAAATTTATAACTTAAAAGCTATAATTTATGTTGTCACAAATAACCCATTATTGTCTTGGTTCTGCATGTAGACTGCTCGTTTAAGATAAAATTGAAGAAATTGGCTTATTTGTCTCTTTTTAAAATTTTTAAAAATTTTACTTATATATTTTTTAATTCGTGTATATGAAAAAAAATTAAAAAATAAAAAGTTTTAAAAAAATAATGAAAAAATCTTGTTAAAGGTGAAGATAAACAAACATAAATATAACTTATTGATTTTTCTTTTTGATTTTTTTCTTTCTTAATTTATCCTAATATTTTGATCAATTTTTTTAAAAATGTTTTTCTGCATTTCGATTAGAAAAACTTTAAAAGTAAAATATATGGTAAGAACGTAAATAAATATTGTTAATAATTAAAATAAACAATATAAAATATGCAAATTTATATTACAAAACACAATGTTTTTAATATAATATTTGTCTATGAAACATTTGTCTATTTGGCATATTAAAAGGTTAACATTAGTTTGCACTTTTTCTCATTTTTACATTTTTTTTTATCTGGTCCCTTCTCACTAACCAACTCCTATATTCTTTATTTCAAATTTAATTTTTCTTTCTCTATTTAATTTTTTTTCTTTATCTCTCATAAAAAAAATAACAAGAGTGAAACTATAAAATATATATTTTTAATATGTATACATATATACATAGTTAAAAAATATAATTAATTTATCTAATACATTTTAATTTTGATATACATATATTTTTGTGTTGTTTATAATTAGAATTAAGAGAGAGATTAATAAAGATTATTTTTAATATGTTGTTGAACTAAATAATTAAAGTGATTCTATATATATTTAATTTTATAATAAAATTATAATTAAAATGCCTTTAAACACAAATAATTACTAATAATTACTTATTGCAAATGGCGTAGCTCTGTACCGGGTTTTCCGGGCTTTACTTGTTACCCGGTCCTCCACCTTACTGGGAAATTATTGACGGGTTCGACTATGTTCACGTGACAAAGATAGTGAATAAAATTTCTTTTTTTATTAGTTTAAATTGTAAAAAGAATATATTTTATATTTAGTAAAATTAATAATTTAAATTAATAAGAAAATAAATAATATACATATGGCCCGTTTGATAATTGACGTAAGTTGAATGAAATTAATAATGAGATGATATTAGTGTATGAATTGGTAATGAAATGATAGTAATTTTTCATGGTTGATTTAGATAAATTTAAATAATAAATTAAATCAAGTCATATTTAATTTAAATAAAATTAAATAATATAAGATATGATTAAATTTATAAATTTCTAAAATTACCACCGGAACATCTTTGACTTTTCTCTGTCTTCAACCTACGACTTTCTCTCTGTAAGTTCATTTTTTTATAAATTTTTTTTAAAATTATTAAATTCACACTCCCTACAAAAATTTGTAAAATTTATTTCCAGTCACCACAACCCATCTCCCTCCAAAGACGGGAATCTTTTTGATTTCACGCCGGACGAAGGTGGGGCATCTATAAAAGGTACTGACGAAGCTCTTTTGCGCCATCTCCGAGCTCTCTCACTCTATAGATATATTTATATATATATTTTCTGTTTGGTGATCATGAGTTCTGGGAGTTCTATGGTTCCAATTTAAGATAACGTTCAGATAACGATTTAAGAAATTAAGGAGATTGCAGGTAAGCACAGCGATGATGATATATGCGCAATGCTTCCAGGAGTGCAATATGGATCTCAAAGAGAAGAAAAGCGTCTGCGACAAAATTTGGTATTGCTAAGAGGGAAGGGTAAAAGGGTCCAATTAACCTAATCCACCCGGACTAGATTACTAGTAATGGGTGATACCAAATATTGTGAATCCAGGTTTTGGGTGGGATTCAGTTGCCCAACGGACTATTAGTTCGGCTTAAGTTTTAACAATCAAACTTAAGTTTAAGGTGTGCCAGGGCATTGATAAGCCCATCCAATCCACTAGGATGGTTATATAAAATACCATATAGAGACAGTGATAGATGTAGAATTTTAATTTAGAAGGAACGAATTGTTCTTATAAATTTTTAATAGGGCATACATTAAATTTTTAAAATTCTTTCTAAGGGGGTGAAACTATATAATTTTGAAATGTTTTGAACTAATACTATTATAATAATTAATTTTTTAAAAATTTGAGGGAGGCAGCCGTCTCTATCCGCCCCTATTGATTCCATCTATGTATAGAGAGTTCTGATTAGTGGCATTATAGTTGCTGTCACTGCTATCGCTAAGATAAAAAATAATAAAAGAAGTTCAATGAATTTTGAATAATAAGTCCTTGTTTAGAATATCTAAAAATAATAATTTTTATAAGATTTAACTTCTATGGAAAAGATATGGATAAAAAAGTAATATTATTAGGAATAAGTTTTTAGGATAGTTTTTTTATTTTGTTTTTTATTTTCTATTTTGTTTGAATGGCAAAACAAAGATAGATTGAATTCGAACTCGAGAGCGAATACAAAAAAGAAATCCAAACAGAAGGGAGAAGGTAAAATTTTAGAAGAACTAAACAACACAGGGACACTTCAACCCAAATACCACCTCAGAAAGGTTTGAAGAGGGATCAAACTAGAAAAAGGAAAAGCAAAAAAGACCAAAGCTAAATGCCATCTCCATGTGTAAGGGCTAATAGATTGAAGACCACATCTTCTACCTTGCAAAGTCTACCATCCAGTGTATCTTTTAACAATAACCCAGTACACACTTTTGCTAAATACACAATCTCCTCCCACTCTATTATCACATTATCAAAAACTAACCTATTTCTAACGAGCCAAATGGACCAAATGACAACAATGAAAGAGGTATTCCACGGCTGCTTCTTCAGTAATTTCTCTTTCCCATGCATCCAAAAGATGAAAAGATCCCACAAAGTGCTTGGTGTAACCCATCTCTTATCCCACCAGAGTACGATTGATGGCCATACCTTCCAAACTATAATGCAGTTCACAAAGAGGTGATTAACAAATTCCTTTGCTTGATTACAGAAAGCACACCTTAGACTGGAACATGGTTTTAATATTTGTCACTAGCTAAGATATCTTTTGTGGCAATTTTGTTATGAATAGCCATTCAGCTTAGTAACAAGCACTTAGGAGGTGTTGTTTGTCTCCATATCAACCTCACCATTTGGTTAAAACACTTATTATCTTTAGCCATCAGCTTGTGTAGGGACTGAACTAAAAAGGTTATACTATTCTCATCTTCCCACACATAGCAGTCTTGTTTCTCAATATCTATTTGATTCAGCCTCAGCTTCGCCACTAATGCACCCCAGCTTGTATACTCTCACTTGTGGAGAGAATCTTATAGAAATTAATTTTTTTAGATATTCTAAACAAGAATTTATTATCCAAATTCATTGAACTTATTTTATCATTTTTTATCTTAGCGATAGCAGTGACAGCAACTATAATGCCACTAATCAGAACTCTCTAGTAATGTCAATCATGCCCCTATCGTAATCTTTGCCTTTACACCATTGTGGAAGAAAAAATAACACGGTTTTTTTATTTTTGATAGTAGAATTCATTATTTAATTAAGAGTATTATTGTCTTTTTATTCAAAAAAAAAATTGGAGTATTAGAGATGTGTATTGCCTTTTTTCTTAAAAAAAGTGAATAGTATTTTTAGACATGTCAAATTCTATAGCATAAAAGTTATTTTTTTTGTTAAAAGTACTAGGTTTTTAGTAATACCAAACACAAGTTAAGTTAAAAAATGCTTTGATATTTGTGGAAAATATGTTTATGTATATATATATATATATAAACAGTAATTAGTTTTACCCCTAAAAAGTACATTAATATTAAAGATAATTTTTTTGGAGAGAAGGGGTTGGAGGAGAGACAGATCCTCAGTCATGCAATGACTTGTGTAATATGTTTAAAATGATGTGGTTTTAATAAAGTTTAAAACGAAATTGCATTGCAAAGAATTCTTTATATGCTATTTCTCCGTATGCCTACTAAATAGGATGCATCACTGATCTTTTAACTGAATGGTACCAAGATTAGCAACAAAGCAAATTCTCGGAAAGATTCGGACACAGAGAGTCCAAGCACAAAAGCTCCTCGAGATGGCAAGTCGCTATAGTACGCCATCAGTTAATGAACAGTTTCCAAAAAGAGGGGATCATACCTCCTAATCCCGAAAGCATTTGAGTCGGGCTTTTGGCTTCAGTAATAGCACCGAGTTGTTCAATTAAATACATAATTTTTTTTTAGTTTTTATAATTTAATTTTGAGAAACAGGAGTTATTCTTTAAACCCAACACATTCGTGCTATTATAGCAAAGAAACACAGCTCAAAGCATATACATCCAACAAAGATGCCAAAAGTCATGGGATATAATTTTTATTAGAAAATTATTCAAAAAAAATTAATTATAAGTATTCTAATCAATGTGAGAGGAGCTTTTAAAAAATAATTAACTCAACTATTTTTTTAACAAAAATGATTCACTTTATTTTAGTTTGTGGACATCGACAAATGAACTCTAAAAATATCAATTATATATATAAAACAAACTTGTAAAGAAAATATTATAATATTTTGAATTTAAAAGAATAAAAATAACTAATTAATGATATTTTGATCACGAAGCCACTTAAAAAGCGTTCATAACAAACATATTATGCCTAAACTTCTACCAACTAAAATTTATGGGTAGAAAGCTCGTACCAAATACCCTGAATAAATTATGGACAGTATAAGGTTATGTTTAGATGACAAGAATTTTGAATAAGAATAGAAATGTAATTTTGAACTTCCATGATTCATGCGTTTAGTATGGATAGGAATATAAAAGTAATTCTTGATTACCTAAACAAAGTAGGAATTTGATCCCCAGTCTCTCCTATAGTAATATTAAATTTTAGGGGCAATCAATCAACAAGAAAATTTTGAACACTAATAAATTCTTAAATAAAAGCTTATGGATAAAACTTGTGAATTAATCCAAACGTTTCAATATGATTAATATAAATATTAGAGTTTGGTATTTAATTATTGACATTTTTATTTTTATTTTTTTCTTGTAATTCTGGTCTTCCAAACACGACCTAAGGAATTTCTTTGAAGATAGGGGTGTCCATGCCATTTCTTGGCGCCCTGTAGCTATTTTCCTGACCATAGAGAAAAAAAATGTCCTAAAATGTCTTTCTCTTTTTTTCTGCTTTTTTTACCCTCTTTGTGTGTCTTCTCCCTTAGGCTGACTTTTAGTCATCAATTGTATCATGTTTGTGTCTTGGAGTGACTCCATAAGTCTAAAGCTATTCTTATTTAGATATATAGTGGCTATAAATCTTTTTTTACCGATAAAAAAAAATCACAAATACACAAACTCAATGTGATTTTAAATTGAGGACTAATTGGTCATTATTTAGTGCGGTTAATTAGTGTCAAACATAAAATTATTTTCGATATAATAATTTTACTTTGAATAACAATGTTCTCCTATAGAGACCAACCAAAAAAAATGGAAAAGAAAAGAAAACGATAGTCCAAGAATGAAAGAAAAGGTAGCTAGAAGCCAGTAAAAATTGACAAGCATATACATTGATCAGCCCCAAACCACCTGAAACTTTAGGTGCTCACCAAAAAGTGTCAAAAAGAAGAAATCATTCTAGAGGAGAGAATATTGTGTTAACATGATGATGATTCAATATATATATGTGGTATGTGTCTTTTTAAAGTGGAATTATATTGATGTGTTATAACAGCTGCTCTTAATATAGAGTTATTCCATTAAATTATAAATATGATGTGTATATATTGGTTAATCACACTACATATCATAATGATGTGGTCTTCAAAATAGTGTGATAGAATAGCGATCATGTGACTCTAGAGTCTAGACTACCCATTTTACATAAGATTAAACCATATATTTGGCAAAAAATACTTTATACACATAACCAATCACAAAAATCATATAAAATTGATCCTCACCATCTATTTATATTGAAATTAATAAGCATAGTAAATTTCAATGTAATGAATGGTTAGAATGCAATGTATATCATTCATATGTGGTTGGTTATATGTGTAAGAAGTATTACTGATATTTCGCCAGGAGACAAGAACTTCTCAATGAATTGAAATGGAAAATCTGTGGTTTGTGGCACCCTATTTTGACGAAAAAAAATGGCAATTCTGTGGTTTGTCCTAAAAAAGAGGTGTAAATGACCTTCAAAAACTGTAATTCAAAATAATACCCACGGAAATGTTAGCCCAGACTTTTACTCAGACGTCTCTGGAACAGAAAATGACACTGCACTGAGCAAGCTTTTACCACTAGCTAGCTATACCACTAAAAAACCCTAATTTATTTATTTATTTTTAAAAAATTATTCCTTCTAAAATTAATCCTTCTTTTTCTTCTGATTTACAATATACTCTCTAGCCTCCATTTCAGGTCATTGAAGTTTTCAATCCCACCAATGAAATAATCAAACCGCTTAAAACAAAACAAAGAAAAAGAAGAAAAAAAAAAAAAGCAAAGAAAACAAAATAAAATAAAAATGACACAATTCTATAAAACTAAACTGTATATTACACAGTTTGTGGCATTGATCTTTCTCAAACAGCAAATTCAATTAAATCACGCACACATGACGACCTGTATATTGTCTTTCTATCACGATGGGGACGAACTCCGACCTAGCCGGAGTTCTAGATCAAGAACTTCTACAGAGGCCGAAGGTTCGGTGTTGCAGGTAGAGTACTGATCACAGATAGAGGAATTAATGGCCGGTGATGCCACTGGAAAATTAATAGAGGTTGAGAAAGGCGATATCAAGGTGTGTGGTGGATATGGTGAAATAGAGAGAAGATGGGAGGGCGAGTCCATACATGCATTCATGGTGGTGGCCGTGGCAGTGAAGACGCCATTAGGGTTTGGCAACGAGTACAGAAGGCACAGTCCGCGGCCATTCGCGACAAATTCTTGGGTTGGGATTAAGAGGGCGGAGGAGGAAGCAGCAGAGGAGGCGGCGGCAGCAGTGGTGGTGGAGTTGTTGGAACTGGGCTGCGTTTGGTGGAGCCGGGCACGGTCACGGCGGTGCACATTCATGTGGCCGCCTAGGGCCTGGGCGGATCGGAACTCCCTTCGACAGAAGGTGCAAGTGTAAGACCGAGGCGGCCAAGTGGTCCCCATGGCATGGTTAGTGTCTTCTGCAAAGGCTCTCACCTCCCACGAATCATCGTCGTCGTCTTGGAACTGAACCGCTTGCTTAGGGTTCCACATCCAGGGGCCGGCGGTGGAGCTAGGGTTGAGAAGTGTTGTCTGGTGGCGGTGTTGATCAGATTCAGCCAATTTTTGGGGATGGGTCAGATAGAGAAGGTCAAGCTCAGTAGCCATGGCACCACCATTAACATTTATGATGGATGTGATAAAAGATAATGTGGAAGGAAATGGTGAAATGGGTTAAATAGAGGGGGATGGGCTTGCAGTGGAAATGGAGACAAAAGAAAAAAAATGAAAAAAACCCTAGCACTGGGCATATATATCACCGAATTTTGAAGCAAGCAGTTGGATTTTAGCTAGCAGTAGAGAAAGAGAGAGAGAGAGAGAGAGAGAGAGAGAGAGAGAGAGAGAGAGAGAGAGAGAGAGTGGCGATAAAACAAGATGGCCATCCATCCAAGTTATTATCCAGTGCATATAGAGACAAATATGATTTCATAGAGAGACAATAATTTCTCCTTACATTGGCTTCAACGCCCATGTATTTAGTATGTACGGATAAAATATCAGATCCTGCTCTCTATTTTCATCAAGGTGGAAGTGGAATAGTAATATTAATTAGAGAGTTGATCCAACTGTTTTGTGGTGTAATTATTTCATTAATCTGGCTCCGCTATTTAGGCCTGAATGAATAATCAGGAATTAGTTTTATACACGCACCAAACAAGCAGACGAAACAAGAATATATACAGTTTTTTTTCCCAACTTTTTTGGTTTTCCAATTGATAAGAGGGATTAAGAGAAAGGAAAGCAAGAGTTCTTCGAACCTCAGGCGTATTGCCTGAGTAAGACACCTCGTGCCGGTGCTTTTGAAATGGAATTGAAAATTTGATCTTTGTGTATGTAACATGTAAACTTCGTCGGTAATGGTTTGTTCCTACTTTAATGGGTAGTAGAACAGAGAAACATGAAGTTCTTGATGGTCAAAGGTTACCCAAATCTTATGAATTACAATTTATTTTCAGTCTTAACGAGAATTGGGCCTATAATATTGTCACTTTATTCCTAACTGAACTAGTTATGGATTGTTGGTTATGATCCCATTCTTTCTTCTTGATTCTCCATATCCAACATAGCATATATAAGGGTAAATTACAATGACTTTTCCTGCGTGACAGAAACTTAGAGGTTGCCCATAAATTTGACACAATTACTTGTCTCCTTCTGCCAATGGTAGAAGAGACAAAATTAAAGGATGTAATAAAGTTTTAATCTAAACTTGAACTTATTTATATTTTAAATTTCACATGTTAGCTCAATATTTAATTTTCCTACTTACCGTTCTTATTATTTTTTTTTTATCACCATTTAGTTTAAGTACCTTTATTCATTTGTCTTATAACCCTAACAATCGCGCAACTTTTATGTTGATGTCATTAGTACTCAATCGCCCAACTTTTATGTTCATGTCATTAGTACTCAATCGCTGTTGCCATTCTCCTCGTCCTCCATCTCTCTCACATTCCTCTTGCAAAGCTACCATAACACAGCTATTGCACGTAGGGGTGCACATAGGTCGGTTTGATTCGATTTTGTACTAAATTTAAGACCAAATCAATTTTTATCGGTTCCAATTTTTTGGACTCAGAACCAATCTAATCATATTATAGAACTAAATCAAACCAAACCAATAAAAATTGGGTTGGTTCGGTTTAGAACTACGGTTTTATGAATTTTAAAAATTACTTTGCACGCTTAAAAAAAATTACTATGTATATATTTTAAAATTTTGAAATGAATAATAAATAAAAGTTAAGAGTCATACATTATAATAAAAACATAAAATAAAATTTTAAATAATTATTTTACTTTCTATTTAGTAAAAGAAATGACAAATATCTAATAAACAAACTCATCGAAATAAATGACATATAACAAATAAATAACAATTAATAATAATTATCTAATTTAATGACTATTTTTTTCTAATTTGTAAAGTTAGAAATTTTTTTATTTTTTTTATATGAATCTCACAATAATTATATATTTAATTTAATGGTTAATATATATATTCTATTTTCGGGTTGGTTCGGGTTAAATTCCAGACTAACCCAAGAACCGAACCAATATTATCGGTTTACCTTTTTGAGACTCAGGACCAAACTAATTACTTATAAAAAAATCAAACCAACTCAATCTATAGAAGTCGAATTTATTCGATTTCGAGTTTTTTAGGTCTCTTGTGCACCCCTAATTGCAAGCTTTGCAAAGCCTCCCGTCCGCAACACACCGTCTACTCCAGGGACACAGCTACACTAAGACTAAGGGGGACCATGGCCACTTATAACGTCGAAAAACTGCAGTTAAAAAACTTATAAATTTAAGCTCACAATTTTACTTTTTATAGTGGTCGGCCCCCTTTTCTTCACTTTACCAGTTTTTGGACTTGTTCTCAGCCTCCCTCCAAACAAAATCCAGACTTCGTCCTACTCCCATTTCTCCCACAGTAGATTAAATGACAGAGGGTCATGCTCGTTGTAATCGAATCATCTCAAAGTTATTGCACATTACTGGAGGGCAGTTACACGCATGCTGTTGGTAATGATGCAATTTTTTAAATGCCTTTTGGGTCCACCGCGAAGATAATAAGACAGAAATAGAGAAATTTTTATTAGAACACGTTAATTTATGTCATTTTTCTTTTGACTTCTTGTCCCGAAGGATGAAAGGCTGCTTAATCAGCGAAGGGTGTTGAATCAAAGTCTACATATTTCAAACGTTGCCAACCACTTACATGTGGACTGTTACATCTATATAACATTTTACAACTTATTTGATGTGATATTTATTTATATGATATGTGTGTAGGTGGGGCAATGCCTAATAACATATAAATTTTAACTAATTAATACATTAATAATTTTGGGTCAATCTACTCGGATGGCTAGTTCGAGTAAACTAATATTGAGAGAAAATTAATACAAAAATTTTCAAGATGAGTATAACATTTGAGTTGCTCGTAACAAGTAATCGAACCACTCGGGTACGATCAGGCCACTCAGGATACGCCCGAGCTGCTCGGGCATGATTGATTCATTCTAGTACATCACTTGAGTACGGTTGACCCACTTGGCGGCCGAGCCACTCGGCTCTCCTTGCTTGGGCTAGTGGTTCAACATACATAATATCTTGAGTCGTTCGTGTACAGAACTCTCTTTTGGTGACGAGAATTATTTCTTTTTCTTAATTACATGATTTAAAAAGATATTGACGTAGCACAGATTATGTGATTGAGCTCTGTACATGGCACATACTATGTAGTCGTAGCACATATTATGGTATACGCATAAGCACAGACTATGCGATTGCAACAAGAAAACATAGCATGGGCTACGAAGCATAGTCCTGACTACGAATGAACACATTTCATAGCACAGACTATAAAGTATAACACATACTATGATAACATCTGTGACTACTAGATTATATTACCATATCACAGATCATAAAGACAGCACAAACTGTAAGTGTAGCTCTGACTATCTGATTATGATGACATAGCACAGACCATGTAACTTAACTCTGATTGAATAGACAAAATATAGCACAAATTATACAATCCTAGATTTCTCTGAAAATCGAAAAAATGTTTCAAAGATAATGAAGACAATAGAAATACAATCTTGCACATGATGTTAGAAGATATGCTACTTGGTGGTTAAGAAAAAGATTTGTCACACTGTGGAAAACTATTGGGACCCTACTCGAGTGACTCGGAGTCACTCAACCTGAGTGGGTCGGACGCCTGACCCGAATGAGTCGGGTACCCACTGGATTCCCCCTGGCTGACTTAGTCAAGTTGGACTAGAACACTCATTTTGATTATTCGAGTAATATTAGAGATATTTGGATAGGATCTCTTGATCCTCAAGATTATCTTTTACGATTTAATTATATCTCTTAGGAGTCCCATTCTAATCCTAACAACTTTATCAGAGAATTGTAAATAGGAGGGACAATCGTGCTCTTAAGAGATCATAACTCATATTCTAATTCAGACTATTCGATACGTATTCATACTACCATATACTTTAAATTTGACTAGCATTCTCCTTCACCCAACCATCGCTCTATCTCCATTTTGTGTTTCCGAGTCTCTCACATATTTTGCCTCTCTAATATTCATTAATTATTTTCTTTTAAAAAGAACCCTATAATGAGTAAAGCCAAGAAATTAATTAGTTTAATAGTTGATTGAGACTTTATTAATCTCTTCTCTCTCAATTTTTTTTTCTCACTCTCTTCTCTCATTTACTAACTCTTCTCGCTTTCCATTTAAAATTTAATTTCTCTCTCCCTCTCATAAAAAAAAATAGCAAAAATCAAGGTATTAAAAATTCATTGTTACTATATATATGCTTAAAAACATGGAAAAAATATAATAAGAATACATTTTTAATTATATATATATATATATATAATTCATTTACGTTTAGTTAAAAATTAAGAGTGAGACTAATGACAATTCTTAATTGAAGATGTTTTTCATTATTTTAAATTAATTTTATAAAATTAAATTGTGTTCAAAATGTTTTTAGGTATGGATAATTACTGATATCATTAATAATAGGAGAATTTGCCCTTATGTAAAAGCTAAATAAGGCTCCTTTTGTTTTAATGTAAAATATTTTTTGATAAAATATTTATTTTTTTAGTGTTTGGTTAATACAAATAATGTAAAATATTTAATATAAGGGCTGTGCTTGTTTCAACGTAAAATATTTTACAATAAAAGTATTTTTCATGTAAAACGATTTTGTACAAATTAGTTTTTATTATATTTTTTGGTGTTTGGTTAACAGTTGAAAAACATTTTAAATACAAACTTTTTTCATTATTTGGTTCAAATAAAATATTTTTGGGTAATTCAGCCGCACGTCCCCATTTAGTGATTTGTTTAGGAATTAATTTCATTTAAAAAAAATCACGATAAGTCTTATTTTAAAATACTGTATCCAGAATACCTTCTATATGAAAAACTTACCCAAGAAAAATCAATATATATAAATATACGTATCCTAAAATAACAATTACTAAATAAGAACGGATCCCAAAAATTGAAGAGAAAATCTCGACAAGAATGAATAGGATCCCATTGGACAAGAAATATAAAATTTTTCTCACCGACTCGGTTTCTATTTTAAAATGGATATGATGCAACCATAATTTCAACTGAATGTATTAAAAAATCTTCCATACTTTGGTTGGAACTTATTTTCAATCAAAGAAAGTACAACATAAATTGAATCTAGAGTTATTTGACGTATTTGTTTTTATTTTTTGCCATTGATGGTGAAATATCTCATTTATGCCTTTTGACAATAAGAAATAAAAAACAAATTCTCATTTAGATTCTTTTTTTTTTTGCAAGAAATAAAAATATTAGCAGAAAGTGTTAATAAAAATGAAAATTATATATATATATATATTATTCATTACTTTTAGTTGGCATAAAAATTAGATGTAATTAATATAGGTAATTAAAAAAAGTCATTAATTACATCGTCATACTGGAAAGGATATAATAATTGCGATATAGGAAATACTAAATTTACAATGTATTTAACAAGTCAAAGTATTTAAAACACACATAAGACACATTAAATGACATAATCTCATAAAATAGCACCCTAAGTATAAAGCATGATTTTTCTTTAATCAGTCAAAATTTAAATTCCGCCACATCTCTTTAAAAATCCAAGGATCGGTCTTAACATGCATAAAGCTTTATAAAAATTTACACAGACGTGCAAGGGGATGTTAGGGGGTTTTGAGACTTGACCTTGCTCAAAATTTAGCCACCTCTCTTTCATTGCAAGAGTTTTTCATTTTTATACAAGGTTTATATATATATATATATATATATATACTTGAGTTATGAAATAGTTCCAGAAACAAAACTCAAAAAAGGGCTTAAGAGGTGGAGAAAAAGGAAGGAACAGATTGCTCTCCTAGCATCTCTCATTAGAAATACATAACAATGACCTTTTTTTTTTTTTTTTTTTCTAAAAAGAGAGGAGGTTCTAGGGAGAAGAAATGCATGCATGTAAATTTAAATTTCTACCTTTAAAGTGCTGGGAAATGGGGGAAAAAAAAAAAGGATCGATAAAAAACAAGTGGTTGTTGGCCCTCTTTTGAAGGAGAAAAAGCTTTCTTAGCACTTTTCATCAGTTTCTTCTCAAGAGGAGCTCTGGAAAAATTTACACAAGAGAAAAAAGTGAGAGGGTGTACCGGTCAAGGTATCCTTTTTGCTGATTTTGTTGTATAAATAAGTCTTGTGTGTATAAATATATATCACCTTGTTAAATTAAACGTAAAAAAATATATGCCTTTTTTCTTTTGAATTTAACGAGATAATTAAAATATACTGGACAACCAATAATTGTTTATATTAAAAAATTATAACATACTAAAAATATATATTGAAAGATAGCATGGTCTAAAATTAAGTTAAGTTAGTTGGCAAGAATTTAAAAAGTAGCCTTATAAGCACTTTTGATGTACATAGTTTTAATAATTGAAATTAGAAATGTAAGACTTTTATTTTTAGTCAAGATGTATTTATAAATTCTCATATATATATATATATATATATATATATATATATATATATATATATAAGGCCTTGTTTGGGTTAGTCAACAAAATTTTGATCAAAAAATTATTTGTGTAAAAAGAACTTAAGTCCCAAATGATGACAATAAACCTCCACTCATCCTCATTCATCTCGGCCACCATGGAGAGTCCATTGGATCAAATTTTGTGGGTTCATGGGTCAAAATCGATTTTTGGCTTGAATTGTGTGTCAAAGTGGGCCTAGGTTTCAAGAATTGGGCTAAAGGTTTAAGTAAAGAGACATGATATTTTTGGATTTTGAAAAAAATTGGGCTTTAAACATGTATGGGTTGACCTTATAGAGCTTTGGCTGGGATAGAATTTTTACAAAAGTTCATGGAATAGTCGGGTTAAATTCCAATGGAAAATAAAATAAATTAAAGCACATTTTCAACAATTAAACACGTTATTTATTTATTTTTTCAATTAAACTATTGAATTTTTATAAAAACGATATTGGTGGTGACAATAACGATAATAAAAATAGCAACAATAGAGATGGTGACAATAATAGCGATGGTGATAGCAGTGGTGAATGTGACACCTGTAACGATAGTAGAGGAGGCAGTGGTGATAGTAATAACAGTGGTATCAGCAAAGCAGTAGTGGTGGTAGTAGAGGAGGTTGGTAGCAACGTTGATAGTAGCGACATCAATGATAATTGTGGTACTGGCAATAATGGTAGAGCTGGTGGTGACAGTTACAGTGGTGATAACAAACGATGGTAATGGAATTGGTAGTAGGGACAATGACAACGATGATGGTTGTGGTGGTGAAAAAAATTTATTAAAAAAATATTTTTTAAGTATTACCCAAATATCAAAAAATAAAAATAAAAATAAAATAATTATAAAATAATTTTACATAAAAATATTTTTCATTATAAAAAATGTTTAGTTAAAACAAACAAGCCCAAAATAAAAATCGTAAATCCAAAATATATAATAGTGTCCTTTGTAGAATATATATTGTGCCTTTTTTTTTTTGTTTATTTTTAAAAACTACCACTAATGATTAAAATATATAATAAGGTGGATGAAGTAACGACCCTCTTCCATTACCTAGCTATTTCATTTTTTATTTCTTCATTCCATTTATGAAACCATGGTTTCTTTTAAAAAAATATAAAAAAAAGGTAAGTCAGACTCTTATAGTGACGAGTGGTCGAATTAATCTATACTCCTGAAAATTAAGACAGTTAAGAAAGTTTTAGTTAAATTAACCAAAAGACAATTAAAATGTTAATATTGCCCATTGTATAATTTTAAGCTCGAGTGATTAGAATAAAAATTTATTTTTTATTGAATAAAATGCATTCTTTAATTGTATTTTATATAATTATATTTACTTTAACATTGTATTTTTGTTGAATAAAAAATAAAATTTAATCCTGATCACTTGAGTTTATACTACAAAATGGATAATATTGACAATTTAAGACATTTTTAGTTTTGATGTATGTAAGATTTTATTGACTCTATTAATCTTTAATTAGAATGATAGTTTTGATGTAACGATAAAATTATCGTCGTGTGATTTGAAAATTACGAATTTGAGACGTAAAAACAGTCTTTTACGAAAATAAGGTAAGACTGCGTCTGCGTATTAGACTCTCATGGTCTACCTCTTTCTCAGATCCTATATATGCGAGAGTTTCGTGCACGGAACTGTCTAATAATTTTTAGTTAATAAAAAATAGGTGATTATAATATAATTTGGATAAATTACATTTATCTCTTATGAGATTGATTGAAAATACAAATAGCTCTCTTTAAGTTTATAAAATTACACTAATCTCTCATGTTAATTTTGTCGAGAAAATAATGTTAACAAAAAATATAATTTTACTTTTTTACTCTTAATTAATTGGCCTCCCCCATTATTGATTGCCACTAAAAACTGTCACTATTACTTCCATCTACTGCCTCTCTCTCTTCCCAAACCCCCCAATGGACACAATCCCAACCATCATTACTAAAACTCTGTCCACTACCCCAACTACTTTATTTTTGGTGTATAATCGTTTTTTTTTTATCCTATTATGAATTTATTAATGATCAAAATTAGTTAATTAGGTATTTTTTTTTGGCTATTTTAACCTGTGATTTAGTGGGTTAAAAAATTATAAAAATTTTAATATTATTTTTCTTAAAATTTGTTTTTAAAAAATAAAAACTATTATAATTTTTAAAAAAAAATTATATTTAACATGTCAAATAAAAGACTAACTAAAATACAATAGTAATTCAATAATAATTATAACATAATTAAATATTTTTAATAATAATATTTACATTGTATGCTTGTTAAAACAAATATTGACTACATATAATTAAAATAGTAATTAAAATTATAAATTTTATATTTATTTTTTTTATGAATTATAAGAAATTTATATAAATATAAATATATATAAGATAGAAATTCATTGTATGTAGTAATATAATAACTAATATATACTTTAAATAAATTAAATTAAATTAATGACAAATTAAAAAAATATAACCCATAATTAACCTATTATTTATTTTTTGAATAAATTATAATGACTTTACTTAAGATTTTAGTTAAATACAATTAATTTTAAAATTTTTAAACAAATTATGCTAATCTTCTTACTATTTAAAAAATCATTACATATTAACTCAAAAACTCAAACTGTTAGAGTTATGTCTATGGCAGTTGCTGCCATCAATCACATAGAGGTTTTTTTCCCCATTTTGCCCCTTTGCCAGTCCAAGCAAACTAGCATACAATGTACTATTAAATTTAAAGGCCAATTATACTCGTTGTTTTGTTGCTTCTATATATAGTGTTGTGAGCTTCTGAAATTTTTGATCTTACTAAAAGGGGAGGTAAAGAAAGGTTGATCAAATGTTAGAGCTTTTTTTATGTATTATTTTAATTTTTATATAAATTTTAATTTATTTTATAATTTTTTGTAGTATAAAATTTAAATTTATTTTTAGTTTATTTTAATTTATTTTATTTTTAATTTAATTGTAATTTATTTTCTAATTTTTTCTAGTGTTAAATCAAAATATCTAGTTGGTTCAGAAGTACAAGTTCACAACAAAGGCCAATTTATCAAAATAAAAGATATCATTATAATAAAAAAACAACAGTAAAAATTTGGTTGTTGAGTCCTAGTTTGTCCACTAACTATACTTTTTAATTTTTTGTCTATTCTTGCCAAACCGTATATACTATCGTCTCATTTGTCAAATTTGATTTTTAATACTATTAATTATTTTTAAATAAGTAAAAAATTTATTTAGCAAATTTAAGAAACCGTTTAAAGTTAAAAGACAACGAATTACAAAGGCATGGTAAAGTTATGAAATTTTGTTATTGTTACATAATTTTATATTTAATATTAATTTTATTTTATAAATCTTGACTACTATAAATTTTAAAAATAATTTTTTTACAAAAAATAGACGTATATAATAAAATTTATAATACTACTAAAAATATATAAAAGTATTTCTAGTATTAAGCAAAAAAAGCAATTAAAAATACTAAAAGCTAATAACAACGTGACAAAAAGACTAAAAACTAATAAAAAAAATTGATGGTTGTACACGGAGCTTTTGACTTTTTTGGGTGAAAGAGTTCTCACTCAAAAGAATTTAAGCCCCACTTAAGTTTCCATTTGGAATATATTTTTTATGTTTTTTTTTTATTTCAGTGAGTTTTTTTTGTATGTTAGTTCAAATAATAGTATTTTTTTAAATTTTTTTATTTTTCCAATAAATTAGAAAAATGTAAAAAAATGATCATAAAATAAAAATATCAGATAAAGATAAAAAAAACACTTTAAAGTTTTTATAATATTTTTTGTGTTTAGTTATTCTTGAACTTTTACTAAAAACACTACACTTTTTAGATACATTTTTTTAATGAAAGAATATAAAAATTTAAAAATTTAAAAAGGGAAAAAAGCCACAACAAATGCAAAAAAAAAAAGAAGAAAAGAACAATCCAAAAAATAGCAGCCAAACTAAGAAAGGGCAAACTTGTCTCTGCATGTATTGAGAATTGAGATGACAATAAATGTCAAATTCTTTTGAAATTTCAAACAAAATATTTAAGAATATTTTGATCATTTAAGTTTCTACGCCGTCTAATAGCATGAGACGTAAGTGTAATTTATTTCAAAGTATGAAATTAATTTATTCCAAAATCAGGGTATTTTGGTCATCAGGATAATTTATGGACCTGGGAGTATACTGTGCCTCTCGGGGCAACATGCTTGTGTTGTGTCCTTTGAAATATATTTTTAGCATATTTTTATGATCCAATCTGTTTATTATGTAGAATACGTCGAGTTTGTTTAGCATGTAAAAATTCATATTTATCTAATGCCTGTACCTAAGCGATTGACTAACATTTGTTTAACAATATTTTTCTAATAGATATAATATTTATTTATTTATTTATAAAATAATATTTAGAGATCTTATTCAATCACTTAGTTATAGATATCCGACAAATCTGAATTTTTATATGTTAAACAAACTCAACGTGTTCTACATGATAAACGAATTAAATCATAAAAATATATTCGAAAAATGTGCTCTAAGAGGGCACAGCACGCTCCCCAGCTCGATAATTTATCCTTATTTTTTTTACCCAATCTAAACCTATTCGCTCTCATAACTTAGGTTGGGTTGAATTGAATTTGCAGGTTAAAGAGTAGTTTCACATCCCAGCAACCGGGGTTGAACCGAACGTTTTGCATTCCTCAACAGAAATTCTAACTGGTTTCCCACTGTACCATGTGAGATCTCCTTTTCATTTCGATTCACAGATATACTTGACATTATCAACTATTTTCTCAAGGTATAGTTTTCCATATTTCGACCTTTCTTTCTTGCTATCATGGTAACTTACCGTGAAGTTTGCTTAAAAGAAGTGAATGAGTTCAAAATCCATGAGCGATAAATACTCATAATCTTTTCTAGGAGAGCTAGAATCCAGAATACTTTTGGATGTAATCATGTAATGGAATTTCTTCATTTATTTAATTCTTCCCATATCTCCGTTTTTTTGTATTGGCTTCGTGTGGTTTGCAGGGATCTTTTCTTCTAAAACTTACGTATCCTTTTATTCCAATGCACTGAAGGCTTTGGATTACGTGAAAATCTCGACATACGAAAATCTCAAAATATATTCAATAATTTTCAATGCATTAAAACAGGAAGACATAATTTTTGAGACATGTGATTCTTTGCCAAATACTTATGAGGTCTGTTATGTAAATATTGTATAGGTATCAAAACTCTGAAGTAAAAACAAAATTCTGTGTATGAAAAATGCTAGGTATATGCCGATTAAAAAAAATATTAGGTATACAGATCTAGGCACGGATCATTCAAGCACACATCTCTCACATGAGGTGGGTCCCATGTATTTGTACTCGGTATATGTGCATTTAGCAATGCTCATCTTCTTGTGCATGAAAAGATGTATTTGAGATTTTTGTGTCTTTTCGGTGTTGGTTTTCTACTTCTTAGAATTTCCGCATCAGATTTTGTGTCATTTCTTGTTTGTTTTTGGTATCTACCGGCTGCTGTTTGTTTCAGTGCTATTAAGTGCCAAATGCTTTTCACATGTTTAGAAATTCTTGTGTTCTTGTGTACCGGAGCATGAATCATTGAGTTTAAGAAGCTTCATAAAAAAGTTGTGGTGGTACATTGGAACTATTGCTTTCATAGGAGTTGTGACAGGGACCCCTACATTTTAGACATGCAGCTTTGGTTCTTTGATTTTACTACTAGTTTATCGGCTACGCTCTTACCTGTCAATCCCAAGCATTCATGTGTATGTTTGTGTTTCTTTATTTTTTGGGCTGAGCTACTATGGAAAGTGACCAAGTGACTTTTGGCCTAATAGTAAAGGTATTATCTTTCTAAATAAAAGGTTTAGAGTTTAAATCTTGTTAAGTATAAGGTGTGAAAATTGTGGGTGTCTTGAGTATTTGCTAATAAATAAAAAAAACTATGATGGAAAGTGGTGGATTGAGCTGTTAAAATAGGGGAAGGTTTAATTAGGTCTGTAAAAAACATGGCATTTTCCTCAAGTTCAGTTTCCATTTTGTTAACGCAGAGGGCTATGGACCATTCAATAGAAAAACCCTCAGCAAGTTAAGAGATTTGAGTTAAAAAGCAATAGCATCAAAGGGAACAATAAAGGGAATTTAAGTCAAAGGTCCAAAAGAATAAATTTTAACGCGTAACGTCTAATTGCGTAATTTTTTTTCGAAAATACCCTATAAAGCTGCAAACAGATAAATTTATCTGTTTGTATATCAATACAGATAATGTAAACAGGTAAATTTATCTGTATTTTTTATACATATTTTAAAAAGACACAGATAAATTTATCTGTTTGTATATTTATGCTTAAAAGATAAATTTATCTGTTTGCATATTAATACAGATAATGCAAACAGATAAATTTATCTGTATTCTTTATACATGTTTTGAAAATGTACAGATAAATTTATCTGTGTTCTTTGTACGTATTTTCAATAAGATAGATAAATTTATTTGTTTGCATATCAATACAAATAATGTAAACAGATACATTTATTTGTATTCTTTATTCATGTTTTGAAAAGACACGGATAAATTTATATACATTTTTTATACATATTTTTAATAAGATTGATAAATTTATCTGTGTTTTTTACATTTACTTTTAATAAAAAATAGATAAATTTATCTGTATTTTTTATACATATTTTGAAAAGGTACAGATAAATTTATTTGTTCAAGGGTATTTTTGTTTCAAAAGTATGTTACGCGTTAAAACTTTTATGAGAATCTTATGGTAGATGAAAAACAATAAATGCCTTATAAATTAGACTATTCACCAATTTTTCGGACAATAAAATTATTCTGAAATCATTGTTTAAGAAGACCATTCGTTAAAACTCTATACTCATACTGCATTGAAGAGTATTATTTGCAAATGATGAAAGCATGGATTCATCACAACTTATGACTGGATCCGAAAGTTCATGCCAGAGCCGAAACTATTAAAATTTAGGACTTCTCAGAACAACTAATATTTTTGGTGCAACAGTAGCACAATACGAAGATTGACTTTACCAATGTTACACTACTAAGGTAAACACTTTTATTTTATTTGAGATGTCAGAAGCAAAAGAAGAGGAATTGGACAACTGTGTGACATCAAAAATGTTTTTTGACTAGAAAACTCACCTTTTTGTGACGGTAAGGAGTGCCGTCACAAAATAGGGAAATACTTTGTTGTGAATGATATATTTTTTTGAAAAAAAACACACACTTCATTTTAACCCCGGCTTTGCTGTTGAAGATATTGGCCTTTTTTACAATGATACCATTGCATAACATAGTTCCTTTTTAAAAATGGAAATAATCTGTTTTTTTGCAGTCACAAATAACTAACTGTTTTTTAAGGCATTCTTCATTGCCAAATATGGTTTGTAATATACTCCCTATACCTCAGCATCCACACAACCACACATTCACGTTCATTCGCTTCTAAACTTAATAATATGTTCTCATAAACAATAAAAACCAACATCTATTAATTTTGTGATTAGGACAAAGGTTTAGTTTGATTTGATTATGTATAAATATTATTCCAATAAATATAAAAACCAAAATCCTATGTTAAATTGACTGTTCTAAATATATGTACTCCTCGTGACAGGCACACAATATCGTTTAAGGGTATTAGATATGTATCCAACATGTATAGCTAGCATTCATCTAACTAAAAAAATTGTTAGGAATTTTAGTTTACCGTATACTCAAGCATAAAACTTTCATCTTATGCATGAAATCTTTTATATGATACACAACATTTTTTTCCCTCTTTGTTCAACCAGACCATCTCTATCTTTGAACTCATTTCATGGCTTCTTTATATGTAATTAAAATAGAAATATATGCAGATGGGAGCACTTTAATAACATAAGAAGCATGCACGAAAGGTGGTCAAGAGCTACCTAGGACCGTGCTTCATTGCTTAAGGTGCAACACTAGATCAGTTCGTGGAGCATGGAGGATTACAGTTTAATGTTTGCCTAGAATAAGCAAGAGCTCTATGTTTCTTTTTAGAAAGCAACACTTTCCTCTCAATGATTCATGGCCACTTCAAAGACGATAAAATAGCATTTCTTGAGATTGGTGATGACTCTCGCGCTGGTCCCTCTCTATCTCTATATACATAACTTTTTCATCTTATTCTTGTATGTTTGTTACTAGATTGGTTTGTTATATAATAAAGTGTTTTTCTGCATTAGTATATTTCTAAGATTGTATGAGTGCAGTTGTCAATTACAGAATGCAAAGCCCATGATGATAATAATTGATTTAGGCTATATCAAGTTTACAGAATGCAAATTCCACAATGATAGCAATTGATCTAAGTGTTTCAGTCTTTCAGAGCTTTACGGAGAGGTTTTTGTAGGAAGAAATGAAAACAACTAAGAAAATAACTGTGGTAATTGTTGAGATTTTTAATCTGCCTGCTTAGTTGCAGATTTGACGAGTGTCGAAACCATTATGTAATGTCGTGATTGATTTTTCTAAAACCGTGGTGTTGCCACATAAATTCACTGAGAAGATGTGATATCTAATTTCACACTGGTAGAATAAAATATTAGTGTGATACATATAGAAAGATGTGAATAGTTACTAATAACTTGTGGTTAAACATTTTGGGCATAGTTGTTGGACTTTTTATTCAAGTTACATAACCAATAATCTACTTCGTTATTACATATAGTATCATTGGATTGCTCTGTGTCCGCTATTGAGTTGATATCCACAACACCAATGAAAGTATCTAGGCAATGCAAAATAACAACTCTTTTTTGGGCAAAATCCATTATTCAATAATTGAAGAGCAACTTGGCGTCCACGACTACTAATCCTGTTTATTTTTGTATGATTTCATTTAAAATCTATAACCATTTGCTTGCATCCAAACTACGAGGTTCCTTGTCAGTTTAACCATCATGAAGAGTAAGTAATTTTTATGTATGTTCCTCAACTAATTAGCTTTTAATTGGATTGAATTCATATGCATTAGCAACTGAGGAACAACTCTTTCAGAGAAATTCATTTCAATGCCATGACACATCAACTCATAAAAAAATTTGATGTCGATATGGCGCATCAATATTATTGATATTCTTTTTGTTAATTATGTTTCCATCATGCTCATTTTGACAACTGAGAATGAGCTTGCAAGAGCTTTCATGGTATTATGAGGCACAAACACAATCCTCTGTCTCTGAATGCAATGATGCATCCATGAGTGCATATGATGGATTATTAGTTGTCTGCAAGGGGTTAACTCTGAGGATGCTTTGTGTGTGTTTTTGGGCTCTCTGAGAATCAAAAGTGCTTGCTCAAGCTAATCACTCGTAGCATTTAGAGGGAGGGAATCCGTGAAGTAATCAAAGCAGCGGTTCTCACGGCTTGTCACTCTCGAACCACTACCTATTCCAAAAGTACCCAAGTGCTTGTAGCTTTCTCTTTGGAAGCTTTTGGCCCAGAGAATCATGCTTTCTTTTGCTTTTAACCCATACAGACCCATAAATTACTCCACAATAATGTTGGCTTATTAGTCCCTTAGTTATCATATAACTAGGTGGGTTCCCATTCTATTCAAGAAAGGACTCTTAAAAGGCAACCCACATGCACATAACTAGCTAGTGCTGTTTGCATATTTAACTAATGGAAAAGCTATGAAAATGGCCCTTTCATTATCAGAAGCATGAATCTCCCTCTTCCACTCCCCTTCCGACTGCATAATGTTAAATTGTGTAGAGCTTGATAAGTATTGTACGCTAAGTCATGCAATTTTTTATCCAACTGTATAATGTAAAGTTGCGTGACGAACTTTTTAATGGTACTCTTAGTATTTTCCACGGACATGTATATTTATATTGGAGCTTAGGGAAAATTATGATGTAGCCTTTGATTAATTTCATCATAGTGAAATTTTGCACTAAGCAGCCTTCATTGGTAATTAAATTTCGGAAATTATGTATTGTGTTCTTATTATTGATTCTTTGTTTTTGCTTTCATCTGTTATTGATCCTCGGTAGGGTTTACTATAACCCTTATACATAAATGTTGTATTGTAATTTCTTGCAATCATTGATCTCTATTTTGTTTTTTTCTTGTGTAGGTTAGAGGATTAAGGAATGCTCCGATCCACTCATGGCAAAGGTGTTTTCTTGGGTCTAATTACCCAGCTTTTGAAGCTAACCGCTAAAACCTGGCATAGTCCCCATCTTCATGCATGGTGACCGAACCTCGTAGCCTTCTCACTCGT
The DNA here is from genome assembly GCA_034768845.1 of Heliamphora exappendiculata. Lineage (NCBI taxonomy): Eukaryota > Viridiplantae > Streptophyta > Magnoliopsida > Ericales > Sarraceniaceae > Heliamphora > Heliamphora exappendiculata. The sequence goes on from JAOTRH010123624.1 coordinate 27,286, forward strand.
AAAATTTCAAAATGTTTGTTTATTATTGAAATGTTGACCAGTTTTCTAACTCAGCAATTGTACGTGCCAGTGGTAGAGCTTTTGATTGCTGCATATAAAGCCTCTACTTTGGAAATATTGAACAAGGTGCTAATGAGTAATGACCTATACATATACATCATCAAGTTTCTATATACATTAAAGCCTCTTCACTGATACTATTTACTGATTTTGCAGCTATAATTTAACATAGGTTTGTTTTTTAACAACTTGTTAAGATAGTCCAGCAGTTTAAGATTGTCATTAACTGTTACCGAGACTAATCGTAAGTTTGAAAATTGTGTTCAAGTACTACTGAAAGTGTAATGATTTAATAGATATATGTGATATGCGATTAATTGCACGTATCTAGTGGTTATAAGAGCTCTTATCTTGAGGGATTCTCTCTCAATAAAATAAAATAAAAAAGAAAAGAAAAGAAAAGTTTCCCCTTGACTTGTATACTCAGTAAGTCACTATGGCTCATTTAAAAAGTTTTCCCTTGACTTGTATACTCAGTAACTCAGTAAGTTCAATCACATGGCCAAACTCTACCCTCCAAGTTCAATCGTATATTTTTTTATGCTGTTTTTTTTTTCAGTATTCTTTAAAAGTAAAAATATGTTAAACACTATAATTTAAAAGTAAAAAATAAGAATATATTACACATCTTAATAAAAATAAAGTAAAAAAGTAAAAATTATCCTAAACAATATTAAGTAATCTAATTTTTTATTCTAAAAACATTAAACTATTAAAAAGCTATGTTTTAGACTTTTAAAAAACTATTTTACATCTGAACAGACATGATGACAGGGCGGGACATGGTAGGATAAGATGTCTTACTTTTATTTTTTATTTGATTGAAGTAGGAACACGAAAAAAAAAATGGGGAACTAGTGGGGCAGGACAGGAAATATATATTGGGAGTGATTCGTAAAATTTAAAGATAAAATGATATTAAAATTATAGATAATGTGATAAAAAATAATAATTAATAATTTATTATAATTAAAAATATGTGAAGAGAAAAAAAGAGACGAAAATGATTTAGAAATATTTTTATATTTAAATATATTATATTTTTAAAGTAAAAGTTATATACGTATTTTTTTGTTTTATATAATTAGCAAGGTAAAATAAAATGAAACAAATACGAGTGGTCCACCTGAAATAATTCAAGTAGGATGATATGGACGGTGGCCCACAGCCACAGAGGATCATGCGGAACACAGTTTGGGCACAGTGTGTCACGTGGGAGCGAGGGAGGAATAAAAGCCCCAAAACCCAAGAAACCATTAAACTCAGCACGTGATAACCCTTGATGTTCAAGAATCGTATACTATTTTGTACACGTGTCGATCTTGGAACGGTGACTTTAGAGATTAACGTGCATGTCAGCAGAATTTTGACTCGAGCTGCACGTGATGGATCGATTGTATATTTTTTTTCGGATCGAAATGGAGAAAAGTGAAAAAAAAAACCAGCTCCGGTGGGAACCCTTGGAAAGAGAATTGAAGAATTTTTACTTAAAGACAGAAAAAAAAAGAAGTTTCGATGCATTTTTTAAAATCTTCTATGAATTTTTTTTTGCTTTTTTTGTTCAAAATATTTTACTTTTAATTTCTTGTTAAAAAAGTAAAAAAGAAATGAATTAAATTTCTAAGAAAGTACTAATAATAAAAATTTAAAAAAAAAGGTTATCCATACAGATTGAACTTATTGCAGTTAATCTTCTTTGTTCTTGCTCTCCCGCAATTTCTTTTCTTTCCTTTTTCATTTTTTAGCTTTTTTTTTTTTGGTATTGTATACATGTTCAAATAAATACAGAGTCTGTAAGTTTGTAATTGAAATTCTTGGGCATTGAGAAATTAGGTGCAAATCTCGTAATTATTGCAGACGTCTGTACAGATCTTCCCATGATTTATGCAGTTTTTTAAATCCGGAATATAGTTGTTTTTGGTGTCTAATTAGTAATTCATGCTCTCCCAACCTCTAATGAGCTACTTTGAATATATTGAAGTTGTCCCTATTTATTTTATTTTATTTTATTTTCTTGTTCGCCTGTTCGGAATGGGTTTTGGGCCATCTGGAAAGTGGAAGCCAACAAGCTATGATTTGATTCTGGAGAAGTCCGTTCAAACGGAGCCTTGGAGGCTTTCGGCAATTTGACTGTCAAACTGTATCTGGATGGCGCCATCTTGAAGGCGTGGGTTTTTAGCAATTTTAAAATTTTTTCACGGAGGCTTGTAAATAGTGATCCTATTGTCTTTTAAGATTAGAAATGAGGTATTCAATAGTCATTGGAGAGGCTCGTCTTCTAGGGTTAGAAATGAGATAGTCAATAGTCATTGGAGAACCTTCACAAGAAGAGAATATTGAGAGAAGTTTAGTTTCATGCTTAGAGAGTGAGAGAGAACTTATAATCTTTATTGTCCGCAATAAATTTTGATTTGCAACACTATTGTTTTTGCAAGAGAAAAGTGCATGTATCCAGCTTTGGTTATACGAATCTATAGATTTAAATGACAAAAGGGCTAGAAGTTAAGCTAGAAGCATATTTTTAAGTAATTGATTCCTGCATTCCACTTTTAACTATTTATACTCTATTTTCCATCTTTATTGACTTGAATTCATAATATTATCTTTTTATGTGCAAATAAATAAATAAAATAATAACATTATAAATTCATGTGAACAAAGACAAAAGGAGTGTGAATATTAAAAAAGGCTATCCTATTTTTATGGACACTTAGCTAGCTAGCTGATGGCCTGATGCAGAAATAAGAGGCATCCTTCTAGGAGAAGGCCTCTTAAGATTCCTTCCATATCCCTCCACATTAATAAGAAACTTAATTAACCCCAGATGGACTTTTTATTTATTTATTTATTTAATCAGATATGATCTTGTTTGACATAGGTAAACTATCTTCGTGATACAAGAGGAAATAACCATATGGTTCTAATCTGCAGGGCGGAGTTAATATTTCAGTATTAAAGGGGCTAATTAACTCTGGGGGTTGATTAGATATAAAATATTCATACAAAATACAAAATATATATGATATACCATATATTCACAATTTTTTAAAAACATATTTAGAAATTCAAAGAAAAAAAATGGAGGGCGCATATCCCCTCCCTATGCCTTGTTTAATTATGAATATTTGTTTTATCTAATTCACATGTGTGGTAGAAGATACGTACATAGATTCAAAATTGTTTACATTCTAAAGTAACCTAAGATATATATTTTTTTTCGATAAGCATTGATTAGCAACATATGAGGCCAAAGGGAACCTTCAATTCTTTATTTCCATGTTCTTAATAAATCCCCAACTGCATTACCTCAATTTACTCTGTCTCTTAGTTAGGCCCCTTCATATAGTGTCCCCTTTTTTGGGTGACAGACATTTCTCCATTAATGTCCTACGCCTTGTCCCTCTCATATATTTTCGGACCCTGTTCGATAGGAAGGATTCTTCTATCACGTTCAAGGACAGGAACTCGATCTTCAATATTTTCTAGCTTGCATAATTATATATAAAAATATGAGTAATACTATGGTGATCATATTTTGTCATCACATTTGACGATCAAACGACGTAAAATTTCATGTGTTGAGCTTATGTCATATTATGAACCCATCACTTATTTTTAAGATTTTACGTAAAATGTCAAATTATATAATACTCAAATACAATCACTAAAATACGATCATTATAACATTTTTGTTAAAGTATTTGAGCTCCATAATCCATATGCATGCATGCATGGTTGCCTTAATTAAGGTGTTCATGGCAATTACATGTATTTCGATTAATTTATGAGGCCAATCCTATTGTCCATTAGCAGGGGTCCAATTAAAACCAAGACAAAATATCGTATGGATTAATTCTAAAAAATTAATTGCACCTAAGATGTTTTAAACTTGAAACTTAAGATGAAGCAAACTCTCAAATTTCAAGCCTTAATTACTAGGCCAACCCCTTGCGGTGATTGTTCAAAAACTATTTCCTTATCCCTCAAAACAAATATACAGAGGCTCTAATTCGTAATTAGCTTAAATAATAAGTATTTTTTTAATATCTTTTTCAGGCAAAAAGATTGTTTAGAATAAAAGTGGATTGTTTGATAAACTAGATTTTAAACTAGTATTTTTGAAATTGATTGATTAATAAAAAACTATAAAAACAAAGTACTAAAAAAACATGCAGCCAATCAAGAAATTGGATTTCTTTCACTTTTTTAGGAAAAAAGCGAGTCCACAAAAAAAAAGAAAAAAAAAAAGAGAAAAACTTGGTTGTTTGGAATGCGATGAAAAAATCAACTGTTTCTTCTTCTTTTGTTTTGTATTTTGTATGTTTTTTCTTATTTATAAGCTTTCTTGGAATATAAAATGACTTCTGGACCTTTGTTGCAAGTAACTCTAGTTTGCCTTCAATGTGCTAATATTCAATTTGCTCAACTCGCATTGTGTAATGAAGAGAGTAATTGGCATTTCAAATGCAATTGCCGGCTGGACCTTCTGTGAAATTCTAAATTTGCACTCATAATTGTTGAGTACACTCACTTTTTTTTTTCTTTACATGTATAAATATTTATATGTTTTATACAAATATCTTGTTACATGTGGTGAGTGTACTAAGCATTTGTGTGCGTGTTTTTAGAAATTCCCAAACTTTTTCTTTCCAAAACTGTGCGGAAGAAGCCATTGAAGTCACAAGCCAGCCCAACCGGGTAGAGTTTAATTTGGTGGGCATTTAAGCCAAATTCCTGGCAAATTTAAAAAGCTATCCAAACGGAACCTACAATAAAATAGTACTATTGGGTTGTCCGAACAAATTAAAGAACCTATATATATATATATAGTTTATTTAAGAGTAATGCAAGTTGGACAGACAAAGCCCTCCCTCCCACTAATACTATCATAATAAAACGACAATGCGGTCATTATTAGCCCACATGGGTCGCTAGCTAGCTAGTGTGGCAAAGACATATAACCCCACCCATGATTTTCCTTAAACTTTTTCTTTTTGGTTTATTTAAGATCAATTCAAACACCACGGAATCTGTGCGGTAATGGGTTCTTATTTAAGTACACAATTATTTACTTATTTACTTATTTTAAGTGCAGGACCACCCTTTGAAAGGAATATTGTACCATCATTGATTGATTAGTTATGTTAAAATGAATTTTAGGGAAAAAAATTTCATTGTCTTAAAAGGTTATGGTTACCTAGCAATGCAGACCTCGTGAACTTTTTTATTTATTTTTACAAAGATCGAGCTCGTGAATTTTTTTATTTTTTTTACAAAGATCTATGATCATTGAAAGATTAAAAAAATATAAATTAGAGATAGATTCCCTTTTAAAGAGGTACTTGGGAATTTGTTCTTATCAAAAGTATAATATTCTATAATTTTTTTTTAAATTTTTTTAGTAAATAATGGATCGTTATACCCTTATCTGCTCTAATTAAAATTACACAAAAAAAGAAAAAATTACGATTTGCAAACAATATTCTTTTTTGTTTCACATTTTTGTTTTGATGGAAGCGTTTCCCGGCCAATTGTGATTATATCACGTTGTAGATTTGGGTTCAAATGTTTGTTTCATATTTGACCGACGTATACTATATTGCAACAAGAAATTTTAGTGCAAATTTGACATATTCCATAAATCTGTTTGTTCTGTAAGTTATAATGTAATTTTCATGTTTGTTTTGTGTTTTCATCTATTATTTTGCATTTTAATTCATTATTGAGTTTTGTTTTTTGGTTTTCATTTTCAATTCTAATGTCTGGTTTTCATTTTCTTCAATTCTAATGTCTGGTTTTCATTTTCATTTTCATCTATTATTCTGAAATGACAACTAAAATTCCCTAAACAATTTGTAAAAATGATACTACTAGAAAATGATAAATTTTTTGTCGTTTTAGTCATATGAAAAAATAAGTTTTTGAACTGTGATACTTATAGAACAATAATATACTTATAGAACAATAATAATATTAGAAAATGATACAATATTTTGGTGAACACAAAAAATAATACACTAATAATATCATAAAATAATACACGTGTCTAACAGAATAATAACAATATCAAAAAATAATACACTATTTGGTAAACACATATTATGATACACTAACAATATCAAAAAATGATACGCACGCCTAATAGAATAATAACGATATCAGAAAATAATACGTTATTTGGTGAACACAGAAAATAATACACTAGTTGCTGAACACGAATAAATGGTACACATGAAACAATAATATTTTTAAAATATTTTACATGTGAAAAAAATGTTGAGAAAATGATACAATGAAAAAAATTGCTGATCCTTAATACAAAAAAATAGAATTTGCTGATCTTTAATACAAAAAATCAGAAGATTATGATTTTCATTGTGATTTCCGTTGACGTTGTCTATCCTTTTGTTTCAGATTCTCATCCCAATCTAAATCCCCACCCATGGATTGAATCTCCTCAACATTCTTTTGATTTTTCGCACAAAATGGCTATGAAAATTCTCCACAATCGCATTTTAATTGAACTAAAAAAGGAAAACTTTTTTTTTCTCATTACCGTTTGAAGCAAATGATGACAAGCGCGAACAAGAGTCTCAAAATAAGGACATTTTCGGTAGTAAAAAACAAAGTGGGACGTATGACAAAGTCAAACTAATTTTAAGATTTATTACTAAAATGAATACTGAAACGGAACCTTAGGGTGAATTACCCATTAAAAATGATAATAAAAACGTGACTTGATGTTGACGGATTAGCCTTTGAAAACTCATATTTGATTAAAAATAACCCAACAAGCAAGACATATTGCTACGTCTTAGTTTTTGGCCAAATCTATCATGTAGGCGTCACAACCATAAATTTGGCATTTTTAGAAACTTCTATTTTGCTAATTACTTGGCGTTGCCAAATCAATTTTAGGTTAGTTTTTTTTTTTATCATATTTTTTATTCTAGTTTTCATATTTGAGCCCAACTCAAATATTTTCGGTTTTTGTAAATTTTCAATTTTCTCTTTATTTATTTTTGCTTTGCTAGTAAGTATTTTCTTTTCTCATTTATTCCCTACTATATATGATGAGGATCTTGTGGGTTATAAATAAGGAATGTAAGTCTTAGGGCAACCAAGTTGTTTCTAAATAATAATTTCAAAATTTTTTTTTCTTTATTTGTGTTTGTATTAGAAAGAATATTTCTAATATCGAGCAACGAGTGGGTTTCGGTGTAGAGATCTTCTAGTCGATACGCTTCGTTGCATCACGTGGTGTTATAAATTTTTTAAGAGTCACACGATTATGTGAAATTTTCAAAAAGCATAATTATGGCCAATGAATATCCAATAATTGTTCGTGTTTTAGAGTTAAACATTAGCCTTGATCATTTTTGAAAAATTAATTTTATGGAGTTTATCACTTTGATGCTGATGATGAGTTTGGAGCACTTTAGAAAAGATTAACACAGTTAATTAACATCATTGCAATGAGAGTTCCCAACCTAGCTAGGGTTTCCCTTTTGGTAATTAGACTTTTGCAGGCACGTGCAATGCATTGTTCGTTTTACGTTAGGGCATAATTCAGTGATTTGGATTGCATTTTCTTCTCTGAGAGTCTTGTTGATGGAAAATAAATGATGGACTATTTCTTTATTAATAGTTCATATTCGAAAAAAAAAATCTTACTACATATTATTCTAAAAGTGCGTGAAAAATGTGGATATTTAAAAGTTTTTAGTAGGTATTTGTAGCAGCAGAAATTATAGTAAAAAAATACTCTTTTAGAAACTCTATTTTATTAAAAGTATTCAAATATCTCAAAAAATAATATTTTAAGTTATTTTTTGTCCATAAACCAAAAGCAAAAAAGGTAACAAATTGTTTACACCAAAAAAATATTTTCTATTGAAGATTTTATTTTCTGCTCAAATGATCGATCAATTTTGCCAAGCTTGGAAAGATAATTCTACTATTTATATGCCCGTATAAATTATTTTAAAAGATAACAAATGGCACTTTAAGACTCATATGGCAGTTAATGAAAGATATTTAAATGACATTTAGCGTCATAAGAAAGATTCTTGGTTGGAGTAGTTATGAGAAGTTAATGTTAATTATTTCTGAAATTTGTTTTTATATATATTTATAAATAGGGTAATGTATACATTGTAATGATTATGATCTTTTTTCTATCATTCCACAATAGATTCTATTTTGGAGTTTGAGTAATTTAACTTAAATCCTATAATCACTAGCATAATGTCTTTTGTTTTTTAAAGATTTTCAAGATAGAATATTTAATATTTGTCAAGTAATCTTAGGTGAATGGCAATATTTTTTTTTGTATATTTGTATTTATTATGTTGAAGATTAATAAAAAAAATTTATTATAGCATTCGATCTTTATTTTATTGTCACCATTTCTTTTTTTTGACAATTTTTATATCCAATGGAGTCTCAAAACGTGATATGAACCACTGCACAGTTGGTTGGTATAATTTTTTGTTGATATTTACAAAAGAATTTTGATTTTGGTTAACACAAATGTTCTAACACAATTTTCAATAAAAAAAGAAATCCAAAAGCTCTGCTAATAACCAGCAGCAAACAACCGTTTAATGTGGCAAAGTTGGCTTATATATTAAATGTGTTGGAAACATCCAATAAATTCATTGGTTTGTGCATCATTTGCAGAAAGAAACTGCCGTAGACAAATTGTGAATGAGTTGGCCTAGTGGTCAAGGTTTGAACTTAGTGATTTATTTTTTTTAAGGTTTTAAGTTTAAAATTTTTTAAGAGTTATTAATTTTTTGGGATCAAATTTATACGAGATAAATTTTTGGTTTTAATTGAGCCCCCCTCAAGTAGACGGTAAGATTGATTTCTCAAAAAATAATCGAGGTGTGCATAAATTAGCTAGGACACCTTGAGACATCACAAAAAAAAAAAAAAGTGATAAGTTTAATTATTTTCTCTCTCTACGGTTCAATTTGGTAGGTCCCATTCTAATATATATGATGCATGTGTCATACATAAAACATTAAGCTTTTCAGTAATTGATTATCATCTCTGGTACATTAATTTCTTATCATTTTTTCAGTAGTTACTGGATGTATTTGTTTTTTTGTTTTTTGTCTTCTACTGGAAACCACACAAATTAAACTAGCTGATGTAGGTAATCCAGAGCAGCTTAGTCACTAATCCACTCCGGCACCTCTTCCCAAGTAACCAAGTAACCATATCCATAATGGTAAGAGCATATTGCGCAATGACATGCGCTACCCTGTTAAGCTGACGGGGGATAAACATCACCGAACACCTTTTAAACTTGCCTACCACACCTCGATAGTGTCTTGAATCACTGTTCCCAAATAAGCGGGACATTGGAGTTTCCTCATAATCATTTGCATGACTAGCTTACCATCCCCCTCTATCTCTACAAAGTTCAAGTTCTTTTCAAAGCACCACTTTACCGCATGTCCGAAGCGAGAGCCTCTCATTGGATGTATTCAATAATCCTACGTTTACAGAAAGAGAGAAAAATAGATTAATCTAATATTTTAATTCCAGAAACTTCGCAATTTGTTGCAAGAACTCATGACATCTATCTTTTATTAACACACTCCAAGTTTCATTCTAATAATAGTTCACCTCTTAAAGATATTCTGACATTTGACCTTAAGCTATATTGGAAACCCAAATGTTCTTATGTTACAGAAATATTATTAAAGCTCTGAATAGCAAGTTTTTTGACATTTTGGCTAAAAAAAACTAAAAAATCAAGTAAACCATTTGTTATTCACAAAAAGAATCAAAAGGCTAATTTTTTTCTCAACCTACGCACTCTAATACATATTATACATCCAAATGAAAAATAAAAAATATCGTTCTTGATATTCTAAGTCATTTCTATTAGATGTTAATTATATTAAGAGCAATATTATCATTTTGATACAAAAAGTTAAAAAAATTTACTTGCCAAACGACTTACCTTGTTAGCTACAAAAGCTCTAAGTTACCAAACTGCAAATCTTGTTTTTATTTTAGCTTTTTGACTTAAAAAAAAAAAAAAAAAAGAAAGTCAGAAAACTTAGTTTAACAATCAGAGCCTAAATCTAATGAGATTGTGTTTTGTGTGAGTGATGCATAGTTAATTGTATGGTATTTGAGTTATTCTTTAGGTAATTTAATGACATGATAATACTCATTTACCAATTAACTAAAATAAGGGGAAAAAATCCCATGTAGGAGCAAGATCCCATTACATTATAAGATTCTTGAAGATGGCTTTGGTATTTCTTCTTTGATGCCTATTCATGTATTCTAAACTTGTATTTAGCTTAGTTTTTTTTTTTTTAGATTTTTTGATTTTTTAGCTTTTTTGTAAAAAATAATAGACGTGAAAAAATGTTAAAAAATTAATTAATTACAATAAAAGGTCAAAACAAGTGAAATTTTTAAAAGAGTTTTAAACAAAAGGCTTAAAAATAAAATTAGGCCAAACGGATGCTAATTCTATGTTTCATATTCTTTTCTGGCAAAAAAAAAACAAAAAAACAAAAAAAAAAAGAAAGCAAGTCTACCAGTTTTCTTGGAAATGTATAAAATCTAGATACTGGTGTATATTTGTTTT
>JAOTRH010123635.1:0-14644 GCA_034768845.1 Heliamphora exappendiculata
ATATATAATGAGTTATGCTTTTTTATACATAGAATATGAAAACTTATATACACACCGGGCACTACAAAGAGAAGAGGTTGCGGTGGCGACTGATTTCAGAGTAGAAGAGATTGCGATAGAGAAAGCATGATAAGATATGGTGTGGGCTGACAATAGAGATGAGGTGGTCACGGGAGATGAGTGAGGAAGGGATAAGAAAGCGGGAAGAGAGGACAAAGAGGAGGAAAAGTGATGGAGGTAGCAGTGGAGTTGACGACGGTGGAGGTTGGTGGAGATTGCTGGAGGTGGATGGTGGTGGGTTGACGAGATAGAGTTAGGGTTCGTAAATTAGGGATGCAAGTGTGTTGGGTATTAAGAGACTGGATGTTACTATATATTTTTAAATTTTGTGGGAGATGCTCACGGAAGGTACTATGTATATTTAAAATTTATGTTGTGTATTTAGAATCATCCTAGTTTATTGTGCGCGGTACAAATTGTTTGGACTTATTCGGCACACAATCAGGGTCAGGTAAACTGGCCCAATATTGATGATCCCGAGCAGAACACATGCCAGACTCCTCGTCTCCGAACTCACTAGAGGCTTCTTGCTCCGCCGCTGAACTCCTGCAAATACCAAGAACACTATTAGATATCACTCAGAGAGGTTTCTAAGCAAGAGCTTGGGCTTTAGAATTTCGTACCTGATGGTTTGGGATGCCTCTCTTTATATAGAGCTCGAAGCATTATGAGGCTGAATCCCCTTAGGATTCTGCCTCTTGATCTTTTAAGATTCTTACCTATCTTGTCAATTTTATTCTGATTTGTTTCCATCCCATTTATTCGATCAAAATCGTCTCAGGGATGGAAACTGGTCCTTCTAATTAGGGGTCCGACATGGGCCTTATTAGTCCGGGCTGCCCCATTATGGGGTGGGCCGAACTTTGTTTGGCCCAAAAAATTGGTTATCCGGGCTTCCTTGAGTATTGGAGCTGCCTGCCTTGGGCTGGCCCCCCAAGTGGGTTTAAGGGCTAGGCTTTAGGTCTATTACTTTTATCCACCCTCAACTGCCCTCCAGCTCTAGTTCTTGCTCGGCTATCTGCTTGGTGAAGAGCCAGAGCTCTGAGTCCTTGCTCGGTTGTCAGTCCATGTTGTTCAATACATGTTCGGGATCTATGCCGAGTGATGGAGTTCCCATGGGTGCCTCGTTACTTCGGAGACCTCTATTCAGGTCCTCGGGTAACGGTTATGCTACCCCAATCTGTTGAGTTGCACTCATAAATAGCGACGGATGTCCTTGAGCCCTGTGTTACTGACGTGGCGGACTCTGATTGGATCTCTGAAGGGGCACGCGTCGTTCTGGAGAGCAACCCTGGTAAAGATTACTGACGACGCATTTAATGCATCCGTCGTTTCAAATGCAACAGGTATAAAAACCCGTCTGAGACGCCATTTCCCCCTTTTTCACCACCTCTGAGCTTCTTCGATAATCTTTCCTTTGCGATTTTCGGCGTGAACGTATTCCTTCTCCGGCGAAGCTATTTTCCAGAATTCGGTGACCAGCTGCTTTTCGCGAAAGGTCTTATAAGCATCTCTTCTTCTTTTCGCTGCTCTTCTTCACTACTTTGAGGCTGGTTTGCCCCATTCTCTTTTCCCTTTTTGTTTTTCACCAAATGGGCAAACTGAGGAAACTGGTATCAACGCCGGCAGCTATGGAGGCCTTCCAGCGCCGGTACCAAATCACGGACGATGTTGGCCTTACCTTGGCTAATGCCGAAGATTCGCGCGGGGGAAATAGAGAGAAGCTCCCCCTTCCACTGGTTGCCACAGTGAAGGGGGGAGTTCAATTCCCTTTACACCCACTTCTTCGCCGAGTTATTCGACAATACAGGGTGAGCCCCATGTAGGTATCTTCTAACGTGTTTAGAGTAGTCATGGGAGTAATGGAGCTGAATCGTATCCTGCGTACCAATCTCGGTATCTGGGATATTGTTTACTGCTACAATATGGTCAAACATTCTTTGGGATCGTACTACCTCTAGGGAAAAAGGTAGCCGAAAAGCTAGTGATCAAACTGCCACATTCCGGTAAGGACGTGAATGATTACTTCGTCTACGTGACCGAGCACTTCAAGTTTGGTCCTAAAGAAGTGCAGGACATCTTCACTGTCCCCTGGAAGGACGGCCTTAGCCCCGGTAGTTTCGCTCACCGGCTGTTTGTTTTTATATCTCATACAGCGTTTTGGTTTTCTCTTTTATCCTATTGCTCCTGTTTTTATTCTTTTGTTCGGTTCATGCGAGATAGCGAATAGCCGTGCTCGAGGGACCTTTTTCAGAGTGCATTTGGACAACCTTGCGAAGTTTTGGGCCTATAAAGGTTTGCCCGAGAAAAGAGGACTTGGGAGGGCCGCGCACATTTTATTGAAGTACATCCCGACCTACCGCAGCTTCATCAGACTGAGCACAACTGGTGTTCAGATCACTAGTCCTGCTTCAGAGCCGGTAGAAATTCCTGAAGCGGTGATTTTTCCATTTACCCGGGTAGAGAGGCAAGTCACAGTCGCCAAACCATCTCTTGTCCCAGAAGAGCCTGGTCATTCGTCCCCAGGGTATACCATCTCCATTTCATCGTCTTCTTCTTCCTCCGTTGATTTCTCTATTTTTGAAGAAATAGCCGAGATGGCTTAGAAGAAGGCCCCCACAGCCGACCTTAGCCAATTCCTTACCCTGGGGGCCCGAAGAGAAGGCGGCTGCTGCCCCTTCGGCAAAAGCAAGCCTGACCGCCGAACTGATAGAAGAGGCTGTCCCAATTTCTAAGGTAGCATCTCAGCCCCCACAAAAGAAGCTGAAGAAGGTTGGGGGCACTCCCCCGAAAGAAAAGGGAAAGGAGAAAGGAAGAGAGAGAGAGAGAGAGAGAGAGAGAGGGGGAGAGGGAAGGAAAAGGAGAAGGAGAGGAAGAAGAAGGAGAAAAGAGAGAAGGAAAAGGCACTAGCAGAGCCTTCCGTGGGTGCCGAACAGTGGACCCCTGAACTCATCAAAGGAGACCGAGCAATCACCACTGATGACCGGGCGAAGACCCCGGACACTGCCTTTGGCCTGTCGAAGGCCTTGCTATTACCCAGCGACATGGAGGAGGTCCGGAAGCTTCCCCATGAGAACATGGTGAAGTCATCCATCCGCCACTATGTCCAGGTATCGTTCGGTACTTCTTCTTCAGTCATTTCTATTCTCTGTCTTTCCCCCTAACTTTTCTTTTTCTCTATCTCTTCAATATGCAGGGGCTCTAATGCCTAGTGGCTGCGATGGAGAGGCTGGAGAAGAGGGAGCTGGAGCTGGCCAAGCTCTGTGAGAAGAACCAACAATACCTCTAGCAGTTATCAAAGATGGAGGCCAGCATCCGGGCAAAGGACAAGCTGCTCGGCACTGCTCATGCTTGGCTCTCCGAGCTGGAGGTCTTTGAAATCGCCCTGAAGGGCCGTTTGAAGAAGAAGGAGAAGGCCCTTGCTGACACTGTGGTCCTTCTTAGACAGGCAGAGGCCGAGCAGGACAAGTCCAATGAGGAAGCCTCGAAGGCTTATTCAGCAGGGGTAGCGGAAGCTACTGAAGATTATAAGTCTCAGATCCCTCGCCTCCGAGATCTTATTTTCAGCATTGCTTGGGAGGCTGCTTTGAGGGCGGCCGGGGTTGAGGCATCCTCCCCCTGTACACAGAAGTCCCCCTTCCGAGCAAGCAATCCGGGGATGAAGTGGCCGAAGAAGCTGAAGTTCCACAAGCTGCCGCCGGTGCTAGCGAGGCGGTCCCCGCTGAAGTGCCCTGGATCACCTCAATCATTGCCGAAGAGGTGATGACTCCAGTTGAGACCACTGAAGACTTCTTGACTGCTCCCTGGGGGAATCTTCCTTTCCTTTCTTTATTTAACTTGTACTGCCCTCGTGAACTTGTTACTTTGAGGGTTTCAGCCCCTATTTTTTAATGAAAAGAACTTCTTGTCTTACCTCGGTCTTCATTTGCATTTATGCTTATTTGAGTGTGCTTCGGTGAACTCCCGTGCTGACTGCCCCAGTAATTCGGTCATAATTTCACACTTAGTATTTTAAGCATAATTATCCCAAGTGTGGGACCAAATTTTTAATCTCCAAGTACTCTAAGTACGAGATTCAACATCCACACCAAGGGCTTTAATGAGTTTGGATGAACATTGAAGTTAGCTCTATTAGGCTCATTCATCCTAAGTATGGGACTTACGTCCATACTAAGGCCATAATTAGTTCGGATAAATTTTAAACTTAGCCTTTTTAGGCTTATTCATTCTAAGTATGGGATTAACGTCCATACTCAGGACATAATTTGTTCGGATAAACATCGAACTTAGCTTTTTTAGACTTATTCATCCTAAGTATGGGACTAACATTCATACTAAGGGCATAATTAGTTTGAACAAACATCGAACTTAGCCTTTTTAGTCTCATTCATCCTAAGTACGGAATTAACATCCATACCAATGGCATAATTAGTTCGGATAAACATTGAACTTAGCCTTTTTAGGTTTAATCTTCCTAAGTATGGGATTAACATCCATACCAATGGCATAATTAGTTCGGATAAGTATCGAACTTAACCTTTTTAGACTTAATCTTCTTGAGTATGGGATTAACATCTATACTAAGGACATAATTAGTTCGAATAAACATCGAACTTAGCCTTTTTAGGCTCATTTATCCTAAGTATGGGATTAACATCCATACTAAGTGCTATGTGAGTTCGGATAAATATCGAACTTAGCCTTATTAGGCTTAATCTTCCTAAGCATGGGATTAACATCCATACTATTGGTTTTATTTAGTTCGGATAAACATCAAACTTAGGCTGTTGAAGGAGTTCTCTGTGCTTGCCGTACTCAAGGTGTGCCCCCAATTTTTTGTCAGGGGTATTATTTGATAATAACTCAAAAGTGGAGGAAAAAGCTTATGCCGAATAACGGCGTTTTATTTTAAATAAATAAGAATTACAAGAAATTAAAAGTAAAACTTGCGAAGGTTATTTGCATTCTACGGCCGAGGGACTACCTTTCCGTTCATGTCTTTTAGATGGTACGCTCATGTGCCACCCATGGACGTAACCTTATACGAGCCTTCCCAATTCGGGCCCAACTTTCCCGGGACAGGATCCTTCATATGTCCAAGTACCTTCCTTAAGATCAAGTCTCCCACGCCGAACTCATGGTGCTTCACCTTCTTGTTGTATCCTCTAGCAAGTGTTTGTTGATAGGCTGCCAATTTAATGGTTACCGTCAACCTTCGTTCTTCGGCCAAATCCAGGTCTAGGGCGAATGCCCTGTTATTTACTTCTGGGTTACTTACCACTGTTCGGATGGCCGGTAATTCAACTTCTAATGGAATGACTGCCTCTACCGCATAAGCCAAGAAGAATGGAGTTTCACCAGTGGACCTCCTAGGAGTTGTTCGGTAAGTCCATAGAACTTAGGGCAGTTCTTCGACCCATCTTCCTTTAGCAGCATCCAGCCTCTTCTTGAGTCTAGCAATAATGGTCTTCTTTGTGGCTTCGGCCTGTCCATTTCTTTGGGGGTACGCTGGGGTAGAAAAATAGTTATTGATCCCAAACACTGAACAAAAGTTCTTAAATAGGGAGCTGTCGAATTAAGTACCGTTGTCAGAGATAATTGCTCGGGGAATGCCGAACCGATTGATAATGCTCTTCCATGTGAACTTCATTACATCAACATCTCTGATGTTAGCCAAGGGCTCGGCCTCCACCCACTTCGTGAAGTAGTCCGTGGCGATGAGGAGGTATTTTCTATTGCCCGTGGCCATTGGGAAGATGCCAACTATGTTATATCCCCACTGGGCAAAGGGCCATGGACTCGTGAGTGAGGAGAGATCTTCGGCTACGATGTGTATATTCGGGATGAACCTCTGGCACTTCTACACTTCTGGACATACTGTTTCTGAGTCCTTTTGCATATAGGGCCACCAGTAGCCTTGAGAAATGGCCCGATGAGCTAATGACCGCCCTCTAGTATGGCTACCACAAATCCCTTCATATATCTCGAACAGGAGATCTTGGACATTGTTCGGGTGCACAGAGAAGAGGTGGGGTCCTGTAAAAGACTTCTTGTACAAATCCCCCGAACATGAGCCCCAAAACCTTGCGGACTTCTTCCATACTAACCAGGTTTCTTTTTGGTCGGCTGGTAGTTCGTCTTTCAATAGGTACTTTTTTCGGGGATCCATCTAGCTGGGACCCAGCTCCGAACAGAAGATCGGTTTCTCCTCGTGGTTGATTATGCTCAGGTGTTGAAGGACTTTCATCGAAATCACCCTCTTTTCTTCAGTGCTGACAGCTGATGCAACGCAAGCAAGAGAGTTAGAATAACTATTTTCTCTTAAAGAAAGCTGGATAATCTCGTAGCTTGGGATGCCTGTCGCGAGTTGCTGTGCCAACCGTACATATGCGTGCATTCTGTTGTCTTGGGCGGTGTATTCTCCTTTGAATTGATTCACCACCACCTGAGAGTCACAAAATACTTTAACTTTCTGAGCTCTGAGCTCTCTGACATCTCGTAATCCGGCCAAGAGGGCCTTATCCTCGACTTCATTGTTCGTTGCTTGAAAGTTAAGCCGAATAACCTTCTCAACGAGGATTCCCTCTGGGCAGTATAGCATGATCCCTGCTCCTGTTCCATTCTGGCATGATGAGCCATCCACATACAGCCTTCAAGTATCCTGGGGATAGCTGTTGTCTTAGGCAGTGCGCTTGGCTATTTGCCCCTAGGGCCATCCGAACAGTTCTCCTGGCTGAACTCGACAATAAAATTGGCCAATACTTGGCCTTTTATGGCCGTTCCCGGGATGAAACTGATGTCGTGCTCCCCAAGCACCACAGCCTATTTTGTAATTCTTCCCGAAAAGTCATCCTTACGAAGTAATGCCAGAAGAGGGTGTTCGGTGATTACCTTAATTGGGTGAGCTCTGAAGTAATGGATGAGTTTGCGAGAGGCAACAACCAGGGCCAGTTCTAGCATCTCCAACGACAGGTACCTTATCTCCGGGTCAAGAAGAACCTTGCTTATATAGTAGATCGATTTCTGGACCTTGTCGTCTATCCTTAAGAGCACGGCACTCACAACACAATTTGAAACGGCCAAGTACATGTATAGTGTTTCTCCAGAGCTCGACACTGTTAGTAATGGTGGAGAAGAGAGATACTGCTTTAGCTCGGCAAGGGCTTGCTCACTCTCTTCGTCCCACTTGAACTGGCTCGCCCTTTTCACAACTTTGAAGAACGGGTAGCACCAATCTGATGCTTGGCTAATGAACCAGTTTAGTGATGTAGCCATCCCTGTAAGCTTGTGGACTTCTTTCAGGCTCTGTGGACTTCTCAAGTTTTGAACTGTCGAAATTTGTTCGAGGTTTACTTCTATCCCCCTGTGAGTCACAAGGAAGCCTAGAAATTTTCCCGAGATGACCCCGAAGGCACACTTCGAGGCATTGAGCCTTAGTTTGTACGTTTTGAGGATTTGAAAAGTCTTTCTCAGATCTTCAAGGTGCCTGCTCGGATGCTTAGTCTTGACAACCATGTCTATGTAGACTTCCATGGTTTTGCCGATTAATTCACCGAACATCTTTGTCGCAAGCCTTTGATAAGTGGCCCAAGCGTTCTTTAGTCCAAACGCCATTACGTTATAACAGTAGATTCCTCTAGGAGTGATGAACGTTGTCTTCTCCATGTCCAGGGGTACATGCCAATTTGATGATATCCTCTGTATGCATCAAGAAAACTCATTCTCTCATGTCCCGCCGTCGAATCAACGAGCTGCTCTATCCGGGGTAGAGGAAAACAATCCTTTAGGCAGGCCTTGTTGAGATCGGTGAAGTCAACACAGACTCACCACTTGCCATCCTTCTTCTTGACTACCACGGTGTTTACCAACCAGGTTGGGTAATGGATTTCCTCGATACCCCCAGCCTCTTTCAATTTCTGAACTTTCTCAACAACTGCCTCTGCTTGGTGTGGAGCTAATTTCCTAGGATTCTGTATCACTGCCTTCCTCTGGGGGTCCACATTTAACCGGTGGCTGATTAATTCGAAATTTATTCCCAGCATTTCGTATGGAGTCCATGCAAAGACCTCCTTGTGTTCCTTCAAAAATTCAACTAGTTCGGCTTCCTCTTGTTCGGTCATGGTTGTTCCGAGCAAGAAGAACCGATCTGGGTGCTCTGGGCTAATGATGACTTTCCTTAGGTCCTCCACCACTTTTTTCTCGACTGTTCAGCTATAGTCAAGGATCGTTGGTCCTTCCTCCATCTCGACACTCTTCACTCCGGGATATTGTTCGGGATTCTTCAATGTTGCCAGGAAACACTGTCTTGCGGCATGTTGGTCCCCTTTGATCTGGGTGCTCTGGTCAAGGAGCTTATGCAGGGGCTCCTTGAATATTGTCTGCACTACCTGGTAAGCCACTAACTCCTTTCCCTGGGGTGGCTTCTTGGACTTTTGATCTTTTCGGCCTATGTCCCTCCTTTCTGGCTGCTTTATCGAGGCCACACTCTGCTGGGCCTGGCTTATATTCACCTCTACTTTTGCGTGTTGTTCTATCTTCACCAATAACTCAGACATGGTAATAACGGCCTTCTTGGTGAGGGACGGTCTCAAACGACTCTGGAGAGGTAGCTCGATCTTAAAATATGCTACAGCAAGTTGCTCGTTGCAATCTTCAATCTCGTTGTAAGCCTTCTAGTACCACCGAGCATACTGTCAAATTGATTCTCAATCATTCTTTCGTATGGCCAGCAACGTATCAAAACTCTTCGACAGCCTACTATTAGTGATAAGCCAAGCGGTAAAAGACTCTGCCAGTTACTGCCAATTCATTATGGAACGGGGTGGCAACTTGTGGAACCAACTAAAGGCTGTCTCCCCCAGGCTGGATGGGAACATGCGACAAAGAAGGGCATCATTTCCACTCCAAAGTGCCATTGCATGTCTGTACTGCCGAACATGGCACACTGAATCTGTCTTCCCATCTTACATCTCGAACTTTGGCAGAGAGAACTTGCGAGGTGGATCAACATTCTCTATGACTTCAGTCAATGACGACACCGAGATCTATTCAAGGGCCCTCATTGCCACGTCCTTGGCTGTTCGGCCAGTGCCAAGTTGCAACCTAGAATCCATCCTTCTTTCCAACCAAGGTCGTAGATCTTGATTTGGATCCAGTCCGGCCTGATCGACCCTTTCATGGCTTGGCCGAACTGATTCTGTTTTGACGGTTTTAGAACTTTTTAGGCTTACCTCTGGTTCTTTGCGCCTTCGCCTCTGAGGGTGGCTCAAACTGTAGGACTCCGGGCTCTGTTCGGTATTCTCTTGCTCGGGGCTTTCCCTTTGCCTCACACACTGTTCCCTTCGAGCATCTTGATCCTGGATCAATCGCCAGAGTTCATCAATCTCTCGGTCGTGCTACTCCATTCTTTCCTCTAGATTGTTGATGATCCCATCGCGTCTGGCCAACCTCCCCTCCAATCTCCCTCTATCTCTTGAAGATGGAAAAGAAGGTCTTTCTCCTTTGAAACTTGTGGTTGAGTAGCGCAGCTGCCTTCCATTGTGGGAGACATCATCCATTCGCCTTCAAATCTCTGAGGGGACTCTAAGGCCCTTGGCCTATCCGGAATGGCAGATACGAATCCTTGGGAAATATCCTCCCTAGTACGACTGCGGAGAATCCCGTCAGATGCTAGCTCATGATTCCGTTGGTTCAAGATCATCGTTCCAATAGACAGCGCCAAATTGTGCATGGTACAAACTGTTTGGGCTTGTCCGGCACAATTAGAACCAGGTAAACTAGCCCAATACTGATGATCCCGAGCAGAATACAAGCTGGGCTACTCGTCCCTAAACTCACTGGAGGCTCCTTGCTCCGCCATCGAACTCCTGCAAATGCCAAGAACACCGTTAGCGCCTACCGGCCGGGTGTGCCCGGGAGACACTCCGACGCTCAAGTTAGATATCACTCATTGAGGTTTCTATGCAAGAACTTGGGCTTTAGAATTTCGCACCGGATGGTTTGGGTGCCTCTCTTTATATAGAGCTCGAAGCATTATGAGGCTGAATCCCCTTAGAATTCTGCCTCTTGATCTTTTCAGATTCTTACCTATCTTGTTGATTTGATTCTAATTTGTTTTCAGCATGTTTATTCGATCAAAATTCTCTCTGGGATGGAAACAAATCCTTCCATTTAGGGGTCCGACATGGGCCTTATTAGTCTGAGCTGCCCCTTTATGGGGTGAGTCGAACTGTGTTTGGCCCGACAAACTGGTTGTCAGTGCTTCCTTGATTATTGGAGCTACCTGCCTTAGGTTGGCCCCCAAGTGGGTTTTTGGGTTGGGTTGTAGGCCCATTACTTTTATCCACCCTCATTTACCAATGATAATTTTGGCCAAAACCAACTGTTGAGAAACAAATATAAATTTATAAACCCTTTGTAAAGTACTAATGTATCAATAACGATATGATAGCTATAATTCCATACTAAATATTATTTATCAAATAGTTTGTTATTACTTATTAGTCATAAACATGACTAATGAGTCTTAAAAAACCAACGAGACATTAACACATTAGATGGTAAACATTTATGTTATATCCGGTTGGCTATTGTTAAGTGACCCTTTTGATTTTGATTTTAATTTTGAGAACAATAATAATATGATGACTAACTTATTTTACTAAATATTATTTATTAAATTACTTATCACCGTTTTATAAAAATTACTTTTAAACATAATGTGAATTTTGATTTGTAAAATTGTTTTCAAGTACATTTAAGCATGATGATATTATTTTATTATGCCCATTTTACTTTATTGTTGTGCATTTTTTTACATTTTTGCACAATATTTGAATATACAATATTATTTTAGTTTTTATTTTTTAATGAAATGGGTTAAATTGCACGTGCAATGTGTGTGCCCGACAACTATTTACTAATTAAAACACAATTACTTTTATCTTCCATTAATAGGAAAAAAAATGCAAACATTTTTTTGTCTTATTTTTGTCCATGTGCAATCAAAGTTAATACAATTTGATAAATTTTATAGATTGACTAGCACAAAAGGAATGTGCAATTTGCTTTATTCTTAAAAAATAAAAGACAATATTAAATTTTAGTGTTTTTAAAAATGTTTTAATGAGTGATTAGTCCTGTTTTTAAGAATTTAAGAATAAATTATGTTATTAGTTTTTAGTAGAATAAAACTTACTTTTTAAATTTAAATAACGTATGAACACTTTTGTCTTTATCCTTAAGTGTAGCTCACACCTGAATAATAGGATAGAGATTAGGGTTCAGGGGCCATGATTCGAGGGCCAGGACAGATGGCCAGGGGTTGCCATTCGAGGTCGGGGGTCTGGGGTCAAAAAGGTGCTAGGGCCTATTTTGAGGGTCTAGGACATATATATGCATTAGGGGACCGGGGTTTAGGGTCAAAAGTCTAGGGTTTAGGTTCTGAAATTTTAGGGGCCTGGGGTCAGGGAAGGTGGTGGTGGGAGTGGTGGAGGAGGTGGTGGTTATTAGAGATTTAAAATAGACCGTTCATTCCAACACATGAATGAGATTGCGTGAACAATGACAATGAAGAACAATTAAGCACGCGCAAGAAGAATAATGCAAAGTTTTATGTGGTTCGACAAATAGATACTACGCCCATGGGGCTCACGCTCTTCACTAGTTCTTTTAGGAAGAAATACAAAAATAGTAAATGATCTCAAAAATGCACAGTACTGAAGAACTATGAGATATCACACGATGGTTGCATCATAATGCTTCTTACAAGGTTATCCTATAATAGACCGAATGATCTGTCTCAAGACGATCGATCTGTCCACTGATCCGAATCAATTCATCCATCGATCTGTCTTTCATAACTCGTAGTACTTTGACAAACCATTAGGATAATTGATCCGTTTGAGTGCAGAGGGAAATTTTTTTCACTTTTCTACTATAAACACCCCAATTTAATCAAATCATATCTTAAGCACACCCAGGGGATTTCGATGATAAAGCATATAAAAAGTTGTATCAAGAAGCCTTCAATCAACCATTAGATCAAGAATCTGACTCAGTAGCCCAACTCAAAAAATCCTAAATCGCAACATTTGATCCTTGCGATCGCAACCTTAAAACTCTAAATTTTTTGCACATCAGTCTTCACTGTCGCTCTATTCAATGAAGTGATCGCAATAACCTAGTTTCAATTTTCTTAATTTCCTAGTGATTGGAATATTCAATTCTTGCGACCACAAACTCTAACATCTAACTTTCATTCATTCCACGTGTCAACACGACATAGATCGTTGTTAGCACACAGAATTCTATAAATTCAAACTTTCTGGGTCATTTTCAGGGGATTGGTCGAGACATTAATATTCTACCACTTTTCCTAGTTACTCAACATTCTATACCACCCAATACACTTTTCTTTGCATTCATTCACTATCCCAAGCACAGTTTGAGAAGAAATTTGAAATTTGGTGATCGAAAGACGTGCCGAAAGGGGTTATTGAGCTAACCTTGCAAATTGAGGCGCTCATTCATTAATTTCTTTTCATGTATTTTTGTTTTAAGTCTATTGCATATATATCATGCTTAGGATGTAATTTTAGTTTCTTTTTTAGTAAAAGTATTTCTTAAAATGCTTAAAGTACCTCTCGAAACGTAGCATATTTTTTCTCATATCACTGTAACTAAAAAATCATTGAACAATGACATTTGAACGTCGTGTCCACAACCTTCAATACTACGACCACAAGCTTCGGCACGCTTGCGATCACAATCTATGTTGTGGCGACCATGATGTTTGTTGACCTTCAGTAGCTTATTTTCAAGTTTTCTAGTATTTTTCTTTTTCTAGCATGTTTAGATTTAGCATAGTCACTTTCTATGCAAACTTTAGATTATTTTTTGCTTTAATTGACGTGTTAATATAATAATACGTATATATTATTATTTAATTTTCATTGTACTCACTTTGATCCTAACATTTTGTGTCACAATTCATATAATACGTATATATTATTATTTAATTTTCATTGTACTCTCTTTGATCCTAACATTTTGTGTCACAATTCATTTTCATATATGACGTTCGTGACCGACCAATGAGTCAAAATCCACCAAATGCATTTTTCTTTATTTATTTTTCATTCCTTATTTTAATATTTGCTTACTGAACTTTTTTTTTTCTTTTTTTTTCAAAAAAGAAAAGAAAAGTTAATTAAAATTTTCAGAATCTCATTTCACAAGAAAATTCCAGAGTTTGCTAATAGCGAAATAACATCCAACGTTAAAACATATATTCAAATGCTAAATACAGAATCACATGCTGAATACAAAAAGCCAATCACCGAAATTAAACAGAAGACATAAAAATATGAACAAAATAATTATTTCTTTCTCAGGTACCACTCCATTTGTTTCGTCTTGCGTCACCTGAAGAATGTTAATATTTATTAGTCACATTAGTGTGAATTCAAAGATATTAAGATTTCTAATTTACCATAAATTATTCAAGTTTGACTTTCTATAATTAAAACATTTTACTTAGTATCAAATATCATATTGATTTCTATCCTGATTCCATTCAACCCTCTGTATTTTTCTGCCCCCAAGTCAGAATCTTTCGGTATTATTTTCCTGTCCCACCGAGTATGGACCTTTGGTATTCTTTTCTTGTCCCCCAGAGTAGGGATATTTCGGTATTATTTTCCTGTCCCACCGAGTAGCAAAGACCTTTGACATTCTTTTCCCATCCCCCCAGAGTAGAGACCTTTCGATTTTATTTTTCTGTCCCCTCCGAGTAGGGACCTTTCAGTATCTTTACTGTCCCCCGAATCGGGACCATCCGAACTTTTATCAATACATTTATCGTGTATTCAAAACTCATGTATATAGAAGCTCACTAGCCCGAAAAATATAATAGACATTCATGACTTAATTTTTATTTTTATTTTCATTTTGAGATCTCATAAGCATGTCAAAAATAATATTATGACTCTAAAATATAGACTTATTGACCCGATAAAAATATAGCAGTCATTCATAACTTAGTTTTTATTTTGAGATCTCATAAACATGTGAAGAAAAGACAAGAAAATAAAATATCTAAGAACTCACCAATTTAACTCAACTTGGTCTTAGTTTTTGTCCACGAATTTCTAATCTAGAAAGCAACATATAAAAATACTGATTTAATAAAGAAAAACTAAAATTATTTTATTTTCTAAGCTTTAATTTAGCTTTTTAACTTCATTAGAATCTCTATCCAAGCTAATTAAAATGCATAAGAAGACTTCTTAATTTTGTAACCTTCATAAAGATTGTATAGCTTAAAATTTTAAATTCTTGTTTTATTATATTTTTCATTCTTTCTCATAAAAGCACTTAAAATGTTTACTTTATACATAACTTAGTTTAATAAAAATCTAATTAAAGTCCAACTTATAATAAAAAAAACTTGCGGCTTAATTTTTTAAACTCTATTTAAAAGAAGAAATAAAGATAAAAACCACGTGAAATACTAATTTTACTATAATACCCGTAGTTTGTAAACTTTTATTAAGAACATTTTATAAACTTAAATTAACAAGCT
>JAOTRH010123656.1:0-14642 GCA_034768845.1 Heliamphora exappendiculata
CATGATAATACGAGATGTGGATCAATTCATATAGTCAGTATAGAATTGATCATCCCGTTGATCCCGCTCAATACACTTTAAGTGCACTAACACATTGAGCTCGAACATCGAATTTCCAAAACCTAAATTTGAGCCGTTCGACCTAGCCAACACCAGCTACTAGAACGATGTGCTACAATCGTACCAATAGAATGTTCGGGTCCATTGCGATTGTGAGCCTACTCGTATAATCTGTCAGAACCTATGACCCGATCTTCCGTGCAGCATGCACCGAGTCAAATACTGAATAGAATATACGGACTATGCATTCATTCATCACAAATACAAATATGAAACCACGAATGCAAAATTATCTCAAATGTTTCTCATTAATATGCCAGGGATCAAGAACGAAAAAACTAAAAAATAAGGCTTTTCAGTATACATTCATAACACCAGCTTTGTTTATAAAGAAGAAGGATGGGTTGTTGAGACTATGTTACAGGAAGCTGAACTAGGTGATGGTGAAGAATAAATATCCTATGCCTAGGATTGATGACCTGTTTGATCAATTGAGGGGATCCCGCTATTTTTCGAAGATTGACTTGAGGTCAAGATATCATCAGCTGCGAATTAGGGACGAGGACATAGCGGACTCACTGTGGTCACTATGAGTTTCTGGTTATGCCATTTGATCTGACGAACGCCCCTGCCACATTTATGGGTTTGATGAACCGTATCTTCCACTCCTACCTGGATAGTTTTGTGGTCGTGTTCGTGTACAATATTCTGGTTTATTCGCCCACGAGGGAGATGCATGAGGAGCATCTGCACATCATCTTACAACTTCTGAGAGAACATCGCTTACATGCGATGTTCGAGAAGTGCGAGTTCTGGATGTCAGAGATGAGATTCCTTGGATACGTGGTGTTGAAGGATAGGGTATCAGTAGACTCGATAAAGACTGATGTAGTGACGGATTGGCAGCGATCAAAGAGCATTTTTGAGATCCGCAATTTTCTAGGTCTAGCGAGTTATTATCGGCGGTTCGTGAAGGACTTCTCTAGGCTTGGAGCACCGATGACGCGTCTGACGCAGAAGGGAGTCAGTTTTGTGTGGAGTGATTCCTATGAGTCAACTTTCCAAGAGCTGAAGAGGAGATTGACCAGTGTGCAAGTGTTGATTATTCCAGAGCGAGGTCTGGGGTATACAGTGTATTGTGACGCATCACTTGACGGTTTGGGCTGTGTATTGATGCAGGGAGGTAGGGTTGTAGCCTACGGTTCGCGACAGCTGAAAACACACGAGAGGAATTACCCGACTCATGATATGGAGTTGGCAGCCGTAGTCTTCGCTTTGAAGACATGGCAGCATTATCTATATGGTGAGCATTTTAAGGTTTTCTCTGATCACAAGAACTTAAAATACTTGTTTTCACAGAAAGACCTGAATCTTCGCCAGCGACGAAAGATGGAGTTGTTGGGAGACTACGACTTTGATTTGTAGTACCATCTGGGAAAAGCAAATGTCGTAGCTGATGCACTCAGCAGGAGATCTCATGGCTCGTTAGCTTCTGTGTCTCTACGAGAATGGAGCATGCTCGGAGCTGTTGGGGAGTTTAATCTGTGTCTCTGGGAGACGGAGGAAGGTGCGACTTTATATTCTGTAGCTTCACAGCCTGTATTGGTTGCACGCGTGCTAGAGGCTTAGAGGACTGATCAGGAGGCTCAGATGATACGGGACCACATTGCTAACGGGAAGGACATAGCAGGATGGGTGGTGAGTTCAGATCAGAGTCTGAGGTTGACCAGGCGTTTGTTTGTGCCAGAGTCATGCCGTGCTGAGGTGCTACATGAGTTTCATCACTCACGTCTTGCAGTGCATCCGGGAGGCACAAAGACGTATCACGATCTACGCCGATAGTTCTGGTGAACGGGAATGGAAAGGGATGAGATCTGATTCGTTTATCGATGCTTTACTTGTCAGCAAGTAAAGGTAGAGCACCAGAGACCTGTAGGGTTGTTGCAGCCGTTGCCTGTATCTGAGTAGAAGTGGGAGAATGTCACGATGGATTTTGTATCAGGACTTCCATGCTCGCCAAAGGGACACGATGCTATTTGGGTTATAGTGGACAGGTTGACAAAGTTTGCGCACTTCCTCCCTATTCGAGTGAGAGACCCAGGGGATCGATTGAGTAGATTGTACATTCGGGAGATAGTTTAACTACACGGAGTACCTATGACTATTGTTTCTGATCGAGACCCGCACTTTACATCGCGCTTTTGGCAGAGTCTTCAGATGGCTTTGAGGACGAGCTTGACTTTTAGTATAACTTTTCATCCTCAGACTGACGGTCAATCTGAGAGGACCATTCAGATTTTAGAGGACATGTTGAGAGCGTGCGTCCTTGACTTTCGGGGTTCTTGGGAGGATCATTTATCATTGGCAGAGTTTGCATACAACAACAGCTATCAGTTCAGTATTGGGATGGCACCGTATGAGGCTCTGTATGGTAGACCGTGTAGGTTTCCTATTTATTGGACAGAGGTGGGAGAGACCGCTGTTTTGGGACCCGACTTAGTACGGGAGATGACAGACAGATTGTCGTGATTCGTCAGCGTCTGGTGACAGCTTAGAATCGTCAGAAGAGTTATGCGGATCGAAAAAGGAGACCGTTGGAGTTTGCTGTGGGGGATCATGTGTTTTTGTAAGTTTTTCCTCACAGAGGGTTGATGAGGTTTGGCTGTTGCAGGAAGCTATCACCACATTTTATTGGACCCTTCGAGATCCTGGAGAGGATTGGGGTGGTAGCATACCGTCTGGATTTGCCACCTCAGTTAGCATCCGTGCACAACGTCTTTCACGTTTCTTTGCTTCGGAGGTATGAGCCAAATCTGTCTCATATATTGGGTTGGACTTAGTTACGAGTTGATGAGAATGTGACGTATGAAGAGCGTCCTGTGAAGATTCTGGATACAAAGGAATAGGTGTTGCGGGGGAGAACGATTGCGTATGTCAAAGTTTAGTGGCTTCATCACGGGGTTGAAGAAGTGACTTGGGAGCAAGAGTCTGGGATGCTTGCTAGATACCGAGACCTGTTTACCTCGGGACCTTGTAGAGAATTTTAGGGGTAAACTTCCTTAAGGGGGGAGAGTTGTGAGATCCTGTGCCGTTTTAATTTTGATATATATAAATTATGACGTGTTTTTCCTTTATGTTATATATCATCGATGCATGATTTATGTTTTAGAGTTATAGAAAAGCATGTATGGAGGTGTTTTATACTTTCTCGGACCTTGTTTAGGCTTGTTTTGTTGGCCTTAGAACACAAAACCCGAGACCAAAATAGTAGGCTGTTCGGTCAACTGAATTGTTGAGTTCGGTCGACTGAATTGAAAACCAGAAGGTTGAGAACCTTGGGTTCGATCGACTGAGGGGTTTGGTCCAGTCGACTGAACCATTTTTCTCGAGTTCAGTCGACTGAACTTAAGGGTTCGGTCGACTAAACTGAGGCGGTGCACATTTTTCGAGGAGCTTCAGTTGACTGAAGTGACCTCTTCAGTTGACTGAACTGCCTTTTTGGCGAGCTTATAAGTATCATGCGGGCTGGAATGTTTGGAAAAGCTTTCTTTTTCTCCTTTTCTCTGCCTTCTCTCTACATATTTGACCTTCCTGAGCCTAGTTTTCGACGATCAGCTTGTGGATCCCTGCTATTCACGCTGCTAGCTTCGCGCTCATCCGATTAGATTCTCATTCCGACGAGGTTCGATTTTTGAGGCGTCAGGTTTTGACCTAACGAGGTAGGATTCTAGACCAACTGCTATTATGAGGGTGTTATATGTAATATATGTGTTTTCACCAGGTAACAAAATGCATCAAATGTCATACTTTCTGTTTAAGCCTTGTTTCCTTTTTATAGAAAGCATGTTGCTAGCATTTCTTGGCTGATAATACTGTATGACATATGGTAGTATGATTTTCAAAAGGTTTTTTTAAAAAATGGTGGATTTTGGTGGTTTTGTGAAAAATCTAAACACTCAGTGTTTTGGAGGTTTGGAGCTCGCCTTCAGGGTTGAGTCACAATTTTTTAAACGGTTTTTTGAAAACGGGAAAATACATTTTAAAAATGTTTTGTTGATCTCCATGTTGATGGAAGGATCTATATATATGTATAATGTATTATCTTTGAGGAAATATTTTCGTAGTTGAGCTACAGTACTATTTTTAGAAGATTATCTAGATGTACCGGGATGACGTGTATTTGGCACGAGTTTCCCTCGGTGTAAGTTCGAAAACGTGCACAGCGTAGGTACTCAGGTCCTTCAGGTTAGTCCTCATAAATTGAGACTGTTGGGTGCTCAGTTCCCTCAGGTTGTCGCCCGTAAATTGAGTGGTTACGTTATGGTGCTCCGTATAGAATTTGTCATTACCTAGCAGGCCTTAAGTGGTTCAGGACTAGGGTAATGGATAGGAGTCTATACTTGCTTCCTTTGTCTGTGTGACAGAGTCGGTACATAGGATCTCTTTCTTCTTTTTCATGATTGTACATTCCGTGAGGGAACGATGTTTTGGTTACTATTTTTCTTCAGCTATAAAATGTGTTTTACATTGATTAAATGCTTAGTTGTGAAGGGAAAACTGATTTTGGAGGTTTGTGGAAAACTTGGGGTTTTATGACGTAAAACATTTTGGGTTTTGTGGTTGAGTTCGCTCCCACTCTACATGATTGCATATTTCATGATTTACAGCTTTATTGTCTGTTTCTATTGGGCTTCGGCTCACGGGTGGGATTTTTTGTAAAACTATTTTCAGGTGATGCTTTGGATGATGACCTTGAGTAGCTCTGGTGATGCCCACGGTGGCGGAAGACTTTTGTAGTTTTTCTTTTTGGTATGCCTGTTCCTGAAGACAATTTTGTACGCCATAAGGCGATATACTTATGCATGTTATACAGGATGTTTACTGTTTAGGAGAGATTCTTACTGGGTTTTCTTGTGGTTTCAATAGGTGGATTTGCATGTATGAAAACTTATTTTTTGTAAAACTGGTGTTTGGTGGATTTTCACGTGACCTTGGATTTTGGGGCGTGATAGAGACTAGTGGTCGTATCCCTGAGACTCCCCATTAAGGAACTCCTAGCAGTAGCAGGACCCCGGCGTGCCCCTAAGTCGTAGTCTCCCTGGCCCTGGCCCGCCATGAAGAGGAACAGGATCATGAATAGAAGAGTGGACATCGTGAGAAAGCTAGGATGTAAGAAAAAGTAAGAAAAGGGAGCCTAGAAGTTTAAGAGACAAGAAAAGAGCAAAGGGAGAGCAAGAGAGAGCTTGAGAGCACGAGAGAACTAGAGAGAGTGAAAAGTGCACAAATGAGCCAGTTCGCGCTTCTTAAAGGTACGGATGCGCGCCTCGAGGTGGCGATCGCCATGTCTTAGGGGTTTTTACCCGGCGGCCGCCATGTCAGAGGGGTTTCACCTTGGCAACCGTCATGTTGTTAAACGTCACATCGCTTCCATCTTGGCGACCACCAGGTCAAAATGTCATTATTGTGTTTAGGGTTTTTAAGGGGGCTGTTTGGGGGGTTTTGTTATTTTGTTATTTTAGCATTTGGTGTTTTTGTTTCGTGAGATTTATTTTTGTTAGTTAAAAAAAAACTTCTTCCCTTCAAAACATATATTTGTCTAAAATCCTTATTTTGTGGGTGTTTTTCATAATATTTGTGTGATTATTTTCCTCCGATAAATTTAATTTTAAGTCGTAACTAAGTTTTTGATTATTTTTATCTCACGTCTTCAGGTCTTAACTCGACCTATTAATTCGCGGTTTTCCTTCAATAAATTTAATTTTAAGTCGTAACTAGGTTTTTGATTATTTTTATCTCACGTCTCGTCCTGAATTTTTAGGTTTTTACTCGACCTATTAATTCGTGATTTTCCTCCGATAAATTTAATTTTAAGCCGTAACTAGGTTTTTGATTATTTTTATCTCACGTCTTGTCCTGAATTTTCAGGTCTTAACTCGACCTATTAATTCGCGATTTTCCTACGATAAATTTAATTTTAAGCCGTAATTAGGATTTTAATTATTTTTATCTCACGCCTTATCCCAAATGTTCAGGTTTTAACTCTACCCATTAATTCACGATTTTCTTTCGATAAATCTAAATTTAAGTCATAAATTTGGCATTTAATTATTTTTATCCCGCTTCCATCCCGAAATTGTGAGGTCTGAACTCGACCGATCAATTGCTTTTTCGGTTAAGGTAATTTCTTGGATCTTAACTCGATCCTTTTAAAATTATTTTATCCAATCAAGTTCTTAGATCTTAACTTAATCTTTGACTTGTTCACGCTCCCTTTAGATCTTAACTCGATCTTAAGGATTTGTTCGACTATACCAGCATCTGCATCATGTTAACATCTATATCATGTTACATTTTGCATCATATTTCTTGTATCTTTGCATTTTGCCCCAGCAACTACGTTTTGGTCTGATCCCTAGCGAAGGGGTATGTAAGCAGCTTAATAAAAATTCGAGCACGACCAACATCATATGTATGCTTGTGTGTTTGTAGCCTAAGATTGACTGTTCGGTTATATAGCTGTTGTTTCTGGGTCTTTGATATAACTTGTATCACGCGTTACTATACGAGTTATATCAAAGAGGGGCTACTGTAGACACCCTAATTTGACCCCACCAATCTTTGGTGAATCCGATGATAAAAACAAATGGAACAAGTGCTTCAGTTCGATCCTCGGAAAGTGATCTAAGCTCGGTAATTGAACCCGACCATCCAAAACATTCAGAAACCTTCAAAACCAATGAAGTTGTACCAAACCATCGATAACTTGTTGCCCAAATCATTGCCAGAAGTGGCGACCGCCATGTTCATCGCGGCGATCGCCAATAGAACCTTGTGGAACCTTTTTCAACATGGTGACCGCAAACTCACATTGTGGCGGCCGCCAACTCCAAATGGCCTGACATGCCTTAGAATGTGGCAGCATCTCATTGGTTGAAGAATTCTATAAATACCGTATCTTTGGTACGTTTTCAAGGACAGAATTTGATAGAGAGGTTTAGTGAGAGAAGCTCTGCCGAGTCGCCGAGCAATTCCGAGCTCTGACGTCGAATTCCTGCCGAAATACTGAGATCCGAGCCTCCGATAGTCCCAAACCCGAACTTGGATCATCACCCGAAGATCAAATTGCTTACCCGCATTCCCCAACTTGAGGATTCCTAAGCAATTCAGGTATTTGGCTTAGATTCCCAGCCTTTGTAAGCTCCATTTTCTCCCCATTTGGAATGGTCGAGTTTAATTTGGTCAATTCATTTTAATTACGTTCTCGCATCATTTATGTAGTTGTTAGATTCTTATGTTGCTTTAAATTCTAGTTTTAGCTTATTTAGCCTACTTGTTTTACTTACTTACCTTTTTTTATTACAAATTGCTAAATTATTAAATAGTGCTAATATTTTTTGTAATTACAACTTATCAATGTTATTAATTATTATAATTTAAACACTTACATAACAAATGGTTGTAATAGTCAATATTACACCCATTTAATTCAAATGGTTCATTTCTTTTCCTTCCTTTTCTTTTTATGCTAATTTAATATTCTAGCATTATTTACTTTTAATTAG
The DNA here is from genome assembly GCA_034768845.1 of Heliamphora exappendiculata. Taxonomy (NCBI): domain Eukaryota; kingdom Viridiplantae; phylum Streptophyta; class Magnoliopsida; order Ericales; family Sarraceniaceae; genus Heliamphora; species Heliamphora exappendiculata. Next base: position 7,623 of record JAOTRH010123656.1, read on the forward strand.
TCTATTTTCTTTTTACTAGCATTTCATTTCATTTATTGTATCATTAATTTAATGCTCCATTTTAATTCTTAATTTTTATTTAATAGCAACGTAATTTTCTTTCTTAGTATTTCTTTTCTTGTAATATTAATATTTATTTTTTTTCTTATAGAAATCTATTTTTCATTTTCATTTTTTTTATTTTATAGTCTAATTTTCTCTTTATGCTACTTTTCTTTTATTTTGTCAAAATAAAAAATCACAAAAAAGCTTTTTAAGTTAATTTTCATTTTTAAGTAGTTCAAATTTTTTTCTTTTAAAAATATTCCATTATTCTTTCTATTTTCTTCTCTTTTATTCTCTTTTAAAAATATAAAATGTTAGTAACTAAATCTTTTTAATTTTTCTTCTATAATATTTTTCTTTTCTTTCTTCTATTAACTACAAAAAGCACAAAATCATAAAAATATCTTTTAATGATCTTTTTATTCTTCTTATTTTCATATTTTATGTAAATAATTAGATTTTCTTTTTAATAGCATTTTCTACCTTTTATATTTTGTCAAATCTTTTTCTTTTCTTTTAAATCTTTAAATTCACTTTTATTATAAAACGCTTATTTTAAATTTTTTTGTTAAATAAATTTTCTTTTAATGTAGTATTTTTTCTCTTTTATGCATTTCTTATTTTACATTTCTTATTTCTTTATTAATTCATCATGTTAATGTTAACTTCATTTGTTTCGATAGTATGCATGTTTTAGTTAATTTCTTTAAAATTGTGTTTAGAATAGTTTAGCTTATTTTGTTTGCAATCAATGTTTAGGTACTTTTAGCAACTTTAGCATATTTGTATTCTTTTAACCAAATCATATTAATTTAGATTGCTTAAACAAAATTACATGTGGGTATATTTCATGTATCTTTTATATAGAAATTGCATACCATAGGACTTAAGATTTTTCTTTTGACATTTATGCGTTTTGGAATGCTATGTACATATTTTATGTATTTTTCGTATTTGATTTTGGTTGTTCACTCTTTACCTCTATTTTTTTTATTTGCATGCATTTGAGAAATCATACTAAAGAACCAATGATGATTAGTAGAGGCCAATCTTACGGTTGGACGAACGAGGTGCCTAACACCTTTTCCGATTTGTACCTTAGTCCTCAAACCCATTTTCTCTGGTTAACGTTTTAAAGATCAGTAGCCAATTTTTTTTTCTTAATTTTTCTTAAAAACCAAGTGGCGACTCTATTTTCAACAAAGGGGGTTTTCAAATTTTGATTTTTAAGATGTTAAAATATTTTTCTAAACATTCTTTGAATTTTTTAGTTTTGAATATTTTCCAAAATGACCCCTAAATACCAACGCCACACCAGCCATGCCCGAGGATGTAGTTATGCCTTCAGTGAGCATAGGTATTTTTTGAGTATGTTGGGTAGTTTCTTTATTGCATCTGTTTGGGAGTTGGCGATGAATTTCGTGGGTGATGTGCTGTGTTGAGGCAGTGGTTGGTGACGATGTGAGATTAGAGTGAGTTGTAGTTCTCGTGTCTTTGAAATAGTTGGACATTATTTAGGATGCCTGGCCTTGTTTGGCTATATCTTAGGAATGGTTTGGTTGACCATCTTGTGTACTTGTGTTGATTTCGATCGATGGGGTTGTTTCTTTTGACCTTATGGCGAATTTTGGGAACGAAATTTCTTTAAGGGGGGTAGAGTTGTGAGACCCTAACCCGTTTTTTTTTTGGTATTTTTCAACGCGTGTTTCTCATTTTTTATTTTGCATGTTTATATGCATTTTGATGCATGATCGGGCTTAGATATGCATGCGGGGTTGGTTCCCGGGACAATGAAACGTTGCCGTGCGAATTTTAAAAATTTTAAAAAATAATATTTTGGAGGCCTATAAATATCTGGAGTTAGATATTTTCAAAACTTCTCCACTAAGTTTCCTCCATTTTCTCTTTTTCTTCATTCTATCTTTTTGAGGGCCCGGGGCTCGATTTTTAACGATCCAACAGTAGATCCTTGTTATTGGCGTCGTGGTCTATGCATTTGTGAGACCTTGACCCGTTTTAATTTTTGCGACGTTTCGAGGTGTTATTTATTGTTTTTACAACAGCATATTTATATGCATTTTTATGCATGTTCGGGTTTAGACATGCATGTGAGGTTGGTCCCCGGGGCTGTTAGGAGTTGCGGTGCAAATTTGAAAAAAAAGAAGATATTTTAGAAGCCTATAAATATCTGGAGTTAAATATTTGCAAAAGATATTTTCAAACCTTCTTAACTTAGTTTCTTCCTTTTTCTCTCTGCCTTCTCTCTAACTTCTCGGGGGCCCAGGGGTCGATTTTCGACGATCCAACAACAGATCGTTAGTATCCTCGTGGTGGGCTACGCTTTCATCCTAATGGAATGTCATTCCGATAAAGTTTAATTTTGCACGTGGATCGAGACATCGAGTTTTTAACTCACCGAGGTAGGATTTTAGACTCTACTGTTGTTAAAGGGTGCTATGTGTAATCATATGCTGTTTTACAAATTAAAAATGCATGAAAAAGTTAGTTTATGTTCGATAAAATGGGTTATTGCTTTAAAACCATTTTTCGTCATTTCAGTTGGTTGGAAACGGATTTTTGAGAGTTCCTTGCTAGGCTTTGAGGTTGTTTTGGGTTTGGTTATACCCGTGGGTATCAAAAGAGGTGTTTGAAGGCTTTGATTTTAGGTTTATACATGTTTTGGGAGTTGGAAAACTTTTTTTGGGCTTACAATTCGAACAAGGACGTTCTGGAGCGTTAGTGGGCACTGAAGGGCGCTCAAGCGCCTATTGGGCGCTGAGCGAGTGTTGCTCTCTGGTGGAAAGGCGCTCAACCACTTTGCGAGCGCTCAGCGAGCGCCGGGGCTATAGGGCCATTTTTTAGCTTTTTTTTTTTTATCATATCTCCCTCATCCAAACTCAAAATTGGGTCATTTTTTTGTTCAAATTAAAGCCCTGAAAGTCTTTTGTCCAATGACACCTCTCTCACATTAAAATTTTTTTTGTAAAAAATGTTATGATCAAAATAGTGAAGTTACATCAAAATTTCTTAACTGTTTTTCACTCATTTTTGGCCGAATGTTTTGGGAAAGATTATTCTTTATCCTTTTTGGAACTTTTAACAAATTTCTTGTTCTTTGGGAGTTTGTTTGTGGATGATGTAGTGGTGGTCCACTGGATCTCTTTTTATACATGTTGATGTATAACTGTTTGAAATGTTATTTATATCATGTTTTACGTTTAAGCCATGTTTCGGGTAAAAAGCATATTTTGCGCTTTCCTTGGTTTACTACATAATATGAATTGCGGATATCTCTGGTTTTCAATGGTGATTTTGAAAAACGACGATTTTTGATAAAAATCTCAACACTTAGTGTTTCGGAGGTTTGGAGTTAACCCTTGGGGTTGAGTCTCTGTTTTGAAATGTTTTGATGAAAATGGTAGAAACATTTTAAAAATGTTTGTTTGATCTCCATGTTGATGGATGGATCTTTATACATGTTTAATGTATAAATGTGAAAATGTTTTGGTTTTGTGAAATGATTCTCTAGATGTACCGGGATAGCGGTTATTTGGAACGAGTTACTCTCGGTGTAAGTCTAAAAACGTGCGCAGAAGGAGCTTTGTACCTTTGGGCTAGTCCTCGTAAATTAAGTGGTTAGGTGCTTTGTACCCTTGGGTTTTGAGCCCGTAAATTAAGCTTTTACGTTGTAGTGGCTTCGTATAGAACTTACATTTACCTAATCGGTCCTACGATGTATAAGGATTGGGTAAAGGGGCAGGAGCCTGTAGTTACTACATCTGTCCCCTTGTGATGGAGTCGGTACATAGGATTTATTTTATCTTTTCTTCTCGGTGGTGTGGCCTGAGTGGAGCATATAGTTTTATTACTGATTATATTATTTTCCTCAATGTGTGATCCGAGTGAAAAATAACGTTTTGGTTACTGTTTTTATTAAACTGTGAAAACGTTATTCGCATTGTTGATATGCATGGTTTTAAAGATAGAAATGTGGGATTTTATGAAGTAAAACTTTTTTGGAGGCTTATGGGAGTCTGATGGGAAAACTTGGGATTTTCTGAAGTAAAACCTTTTTGGCTCCTGTGGTTGAGCCTATATGCTTATGATTGCATAACCTGCTTTACAGCTTTATAGTCTGTTTCTATTGGGCTTCAGCTCTTGGTGTGCAATTTTGCTGTAAAACCTTTTTTAGGTAAGCGTGGTTCTATAGGTTGACCCGGTGCTGCCCAGAGGTGGGTGACGACAAGACCCTGTTGTCTTGTTTTGTTAGGTAGTTTATACCTTTTTGTATATATTTAATGTTTAGAGATAACATGTTGTAAATCATATAAAATTTTTATGGATGTATGCATGTATTATGTTTTCGAGAGAACCTTGGGTTTGTTGTAATTCAGTTTTGGTGGTTGTTCATGGGCTTTTCGTGTGACCCGGAGTTTGGGGCGTGATAACTTGGTGTTAGAGTTTTGGGTTTGAATACCTATGAGCTGTGGAAAGAGGGTGTATCACCTTGTGAGGATATGTGTGTGCTTGGTGGCCTATGTTTGGAACATAAGCATGCTGATGTCGTGTCTATGTGAGCATGGAGGTTGGACCTTAGGATTGATTAGTCTTGCCTTTGGGCGTTTGGATTAACAAACTTGGAAACCAAGTTAAAAATGCGTTTTGCGGATGTTATTTCTAGTAAAGAATCTAAGTAGGTTGTCCATAGTGATGCGTCATTCTTGTTGGTTCTCCTCGGTATCGGTGTTGTATCAGCATAATTGTTGTGGCTATGTGTTAGCAAGATTATGTGGTATATGTTAGAAATAACGTGATAGATCGACCTTAGGTTATCATGTTTCATGTTTTCTTTCTTTATAACCTGTACCCCTTTCGAGACCATGAGACTGTGGTTTGGGTCTTAGATGTGCAACTCAGTTGCTATTAGTTGCAGAGGTAAGGTTATGGGTTGAGCGTCGATCACCTGGTATGTTGTGGAACTCAGTAGTGAGTCGGGTTCAGCCATGTGAGGTTGGCCTCGGTTGGCAAATCGTTGAGTGTTTGAGCAGAGTTTTGTTCAACTGTAATTGAAGCATGGTTTATGGCTTTGGCTTGGGTAGCTAGCTTCTCTTGAGAGTAAATTACCGAAAGTTGTAGATATGCTGGGAGGAGCATGGGATTACAACCGTGTGGGAATGTTTAAGGGTTCCTGTGATGAGTATTAGTTTTGCAAAATTCCTACGGGAATGCAGGTAAGTGGTTTGGTCGATATCCTAGTGATTAGGAGATCACGTTTGGGAACCGTGCTAGGTTCATGTGGTTAGCTTAGTGCTGAGATGACGTATCCTCGGTATGATGTGTCTGGAGGTTATTTGTGTTTCACCTTAGGTTCAGAGATGAGTATGTTATTTTCCCATGAGAACGAAGTGTGGAGTGATGAGGTTCAGTAATGTACCGTGTGATTTAGCTAGCCTGGGGCGATAGGTGAGAGATCGTAGAATACGATACCTGTGATCGTGTGTGTTTTGAGGGTGGAAGTGCAGAACGTGTCTGCATGGTTGTCAGGGTTATTAGTAACTTTCGATGAGAGGTCCCAGGATTGGGTTCCCTTTGTTTGACACTGTGCCTCGGACAGTGGGCTCGAGACGGTGATGTGATTGTGGTTTGCCTAGAAGGAGTTAGGTAGTGTAGCGCAACCTTCTGGGGTGAGGTTTTGGCACAATGGGAATGTTGATGGATGTCTTTGTGCATGGTTAGTCATGAGCTCGTAGTCCTATGGGATGTGTTGTACAAGGTAAGTGGACTGATGGTATTCATATGTGTGATAATGACATTGAAGAGTTGAGAGCGTGATGTAGCGGATGGTCTGAGTACCGTGATCGTGGTTGACGGTAGCTGTTTGACTGTGGTCGATGTGGCTTCAAGGTAATATTCACAGAGTTCTTTAGAGATGAAGTGTTGAGGAGTACTCCCAGTACGCTGAGGTTGGGTCATGGTTCCTTGTTGACCCTTTTCTTTTTTTTGGATGGAGAGAGAGCATTTCTTCGTAGACGGTTGTATAGAGTGAGTTGTTTCATCTCGATTGGATAGAGATGTCGGGTTCTTAATCGATTCAGGTTTTGGTTGTGTTTTGAGACTGTAGAATCTCAGTGGAATTGGTATCCGTGTTATGACCCTTAGAGTTGTGACTCAGGAACTTGTATCGCCGTAATCGAGTGATTATGGGTCTGACTCTTCGTGGTTTCGACGCGTGGTGTGAGACGCTCTACATCCGACTGTCTGTGTGTGTGTGACTTGGGATCTGATTGCTCCTGTGGTTGGGGACTGTAAAGAATCTCATGATGGGGTTAGTATTATCCCGTGGTGGAAGACATAAACATGATAGGTCTGATAACCTAATTAGTATGGCTTGTTATGTATGATGGTTGAACCATTTGGGTTTTGTTTGGGGTTTTAAATTGCTTAGAGTTCTTGGAATCGAGGAGTGATCATCGATTGTGGTAAGCGTTGTGCTTGGGCATAAACGCCTGTTTGGATGATGATTTCGAGAGTATGGTAAGGTATGAGTCAGGAAGGACTCAATGTGTTGGAAGTTTTGGTTGGTGTCTTGGGTTCAAATATTCTGTTATGGGTTAACGTCAGATGACGACGATCATTATTGGATTTATATCGGTTGTTGGACACCTATCAGATGTTTTATCTGTGTGACATGTTTGGCCGAGAGACTCGCTGGGGGCAGGTGACCTTGTGGTTGTGATGCTGAATTAATTTTTGGTTATGTGGAACCTTGTCTGGGACAATGGTGTGCCACATAATGTTTCTCCTGAGTGAGAACAGTAGTTCGTGATGGAAGATTGGATAGAGGGAAAAGGTTTGAAGGTTCGACGAGATTTGTTCTTTGGTATTCCAGGTGAGTTAGTGAGCTTCTCTCTGGAGTGGGTGTTGTGTTGTTGCTCGTGGATCGGTGTCATAACAGCTTCAATGATGGTGATGTCG
>JAOTRH010123667.1:0-14642 GCA_034768845.1 Heliamphora exappendiculata
CCGCTCGTAAATTTGCCTTTTTGGAAAAAACCCCCCCCCCCCCCCCCCCCATATATTATAGGGCACCTTGTCATTAGGGGTAACTAAGACCCATATAGGGCAAAACTACACAGGTCAGATACCTACAATAACTTGGCACTTTGAAATAAAAATGTACTTTTCATTTCATATAAAAGTATCTATTTAGTATCATATCATTCATTCTTTAAACACATGTTTCTTCCGAAAATAGATAGCACATGGACTAACAACACATTTGAAAGTAAAAATTCATATACTATCATTTACCTCAATTTCATACTTCAAAACATAGATATAAAAATATTTTTAAAAAGGCACTCATGCATTCAAGTTCATAATAATATCTAAGCACTTTCACATGGTTTGGGTGAAACACAATCCTCTTCCTTACAAGTGAGGCAAGTCTCTAGCCTCCGGCACCAAATCCCGGTTCCTAGAAATCAACCAAAATACGTCATCAAGGTAGGACACCAACTTCTATTAAAAGAAAAGATTCGGGTTTTTGGATGGGTTTTACGGTTGATGGTTATAGCTCTACTTCTCTTAAAGCTAAAGGAAACCCATCTCTTATATCATATCACCAACCCTTGAGGTCAAAAGATTACTTCTAAGATTTTGGGAACTATGATCAATGGTCTCTACTCTCTTTTCTCACCCAACACACATTGTTCCATATTGTAGGAAAGTAAAGAGAAATTACTTTTAAAATAGTAAAACAATTCAGAATGCTGTGATTTGGGGACAATAGCTAGTTTGAGATGTCCTATAACTTTTTCATGAAGAACATTTTTTCCAAATCCAAACATAAAATAGTATTTTGACCTCAGTAAGAAAATGTGTCGAATTTGTCCATGAGACAGATTCTGTCTACTTTGTTTGAAAATAACTTTGACCTATTAAACGGTATTCAAACTTTATGAAACTTTGCAAATAATTAAAATAATATGTTGATAACATTTTTCATGAAGAAACCATTTCCAAAACAAGTCCCTAAAATAGAGTTTTGCCCTCTTGAACAAACTGCGACAGAAAGTGCATGAGTTTGGGAAAAAATCATTTTATCAAAATCCACCCGACCAAATCATCTCAAATAAATTTTATATGAAAGATAACATCCACATCTAGCTCTGGACTTAAAAAGGAGGTGAAGAAGATTTTTATAGAATTAATTAAAAATGTTTAAAGTAGGATCTCTCTGTTGGAAAAACCTAGGATAACCTAGGATATAACTTGTAAGGGCTCATCTTCACTCGGCCTCGAATAGGAGGGGGACTTAGCTCTGGGTCCCCCCTGCTTGCAGAAATGAATGGATCAGAAGAGGGCTGGTTTTTATTTTCGAGCCGGACAGGAGGTGAAGACCTTAAGAGAAAAAGCTTCTTTGGTCACTTTTCATGTAAAGGATCAAACTTTTCAGCCTACACCATTCATGGTACATTAAATACAAACTTCAGTAACCACAGATAAGGGATGAAACATGACTCCTTCACCATACTATCACAACACAAATAGAAGTCCTTTGGCTTAACTAGAGATCCTAGGCTCATCTTTGGTTCATTTTTTTTAGTAGTAGCCTATTATTCTTATTATTGTTATAATTATGTGTGTGTGGGTATATGGATGTAATTGTGTTCATTTGTGTTTCATATAAATAAGATTGTTCACCTACCAGTTTGGTACGGCTTTCTATTATTTTATCTTTTCTAACATAGTATCAGAGCCGCCATGAAACCTAGCCTCTCAGCCACCAAACCCTAGCCTCCTCCACTGTTGCCGACTGTAGCCACCATCCCAAAACCCTAGCTTCCACCATCCTGAAACCCTAGCCACCTTTCCACGACCTTCTCTCTGTCGCACAACCACCCAAACCATTGAAACACCTTCACGACCAACGCAACACCCTTCCACGACCCCATCGCCCTTCATCGACCCTTCCACGACCATCGCCGACCACCGAAACACCACCAACAACCACCATCGCCCTTCGTTGACCCTTCTACAGCCATCGACGACCAACCCACAGCACTCGCCTACCCCCTGTCTCTCTCGTCGACCCTCTGTTTACCTTCGCCAACCTTCTGTCTTCCCTTCTACAGCCATCGACGACCAACACACAGCACTCGCCGACCATCTGCCTCTCTCGCCGACCCTCTGTTTGACTCCCTTAGCTGCAATCTTGGCCATCAATCAATGTACGACTCCTCTAGGTGAGGATCTACTGGTCTGATCGATCTGTTTGCCTGTCCCGCTTCTTTGGCTCATCCTCTACTGGTCTGATCGCACTAAAGGAGTATCCCACTGCTGTTTTGAGGGTCTCAAGGCTACCACAATTTGTTTAAGTTTATGGGGACAGTTTAAAGGTATGTTATGTGGTTCATTTATGATTGATTAAAGTTGTGGGTGGATTCTATTACGTGTTGGTGTGATTAGTCGTGGTTCCTTGAGATTGCTAGCCTGTGATGTCGACCGAGAGTTCTACTAGAGTTAGTGACTCTCAAACGAGTATAGATAAACAAGAACCTGATAGACAAGGAATCATGGATGTATTTTCGTCATCTACACGATTAGTGGATTCGAAACTAACTGGACCACAAACATGTGTTATGGAAAAAGAAGGTATTACTGACAATTGAAGGTATGAAAAAAGAGGATCATTTGTTCGAAGATCCTCCTGAGAAGGAAACTAACAAGTACAAAAGATAGAAGCGTGATGATGCACGATTACTCAGTAAATTGTTGAATTCAATGGAGTCTTCCGTTGTGGTGTTGGTGGCTAATGCCACAACTGTTCGTGAGGTGTGGACCATACTCGATGAGACATTTATCTTGACTAATGATTTGTCTAGACTAAACGATGTGATGCGGGGTATCTTCAGAGTACAACAAGAAGAGCGCTCGTCCTCAGAAAATTTCATAGAGTTCAAAGTTTTAGCAGATGAGTTTGATCAGTTCATGCCATTTACCAATCGATATGGGGTCTTTAGAGAGCAGATGATGTAGTTCTTGGTCGTTTTTTTTCTAACTGGAGTGAACCAGCATCTTGATTCAGCACATTCCCAAATCTTGGCTAGGTCTTATATTCCCTCCTTATTTGTGGTCTTCAGGAGGATGAGCAGAGCAGTTAGTCGTGAAGAGCCTCATATTACTGCTGCTGACTAGGGTGATTATACAGCCCTGGGTGTATCTCGTGGAGGAGGTCGAGGAAGATTTCGAGGCAAAGGTCGAGATGGGGGTCGTGGTGATAGAGGCCAAGGTAGAGGCTGTGATGGCTGACGAGACAGAGGTAGAGGTGGACGTGACACCCGGCCTTGCTACTATTATGGAGAGCAAGGACATTTATAGAGCTCGTGTTGGAAGCTACATAGGCGCCCTTCTTCATCTGTGGCTAATGCAGTGGCAGATTATGATACTTCATCATCTTCTTCTAAGATGAGGACTATAGATATGACTCAGAAAGAATATGACCAGTTCATTCATATGAGGATTAGGAACACAGCTGATGCTCCCTTAGTCACAGTTGCAGGGAACCCCGCTACGTGTATTGTTGCTCCCAGATCGTGGGTGATCGACTCAAGTGCATCTGCACATATGACTCATTCCACAGGTGAGTTTTCGTCTTATCAGTTGATCCCTGGACATAGTGGGGTTATTGTTGCCAATGGTGGAACTTTGGAGGTAAAAGGACATGGAGTAGCCGCTTTATCCCCATTTTACCCTTTTTGATATTTTACATACTCCTGCTAATTTGTTAAATTTACTATCTGTGAGTCGGATTACAAAAGATTTAAACTGCTCCATAACATTTTTTCCTACTCATTGTATCTTTCAGGATCTAGTTTCGAGGAATACTATCAGTAGAGGACGGGTGGTGGGTGGCCTCTATGTGATGGAGGAGACTGTGGATATTGCATGCTCGGGGAGATCGTATCAGATTTTGGATATACACTGTCGGTTAGGTCACCCTTCATTGCCCAGCCTGAAGAAATTTTGTCTCAGTTTGAGTCAGGTTACGCAGTTAGAGTGCGAGTCATGTCGGTTTGCTAAGCACCTGCGTATGCCATATGTGTCTAGGCATAATAATAGGACCATTAGTCATTTTTCTTTAATTCATTCAGATATCTGGGGTTTGTGTCCTGTTACCTCTTTATTTGGATTTCGGTACTTCGTAACGTTTGTTGATTATTATTCCCGAATGACTTATATTTATCATATGAAGAAGCGCTCTGAATTACCTACTGTTTTCACCACTTTTTGTAATGAAATCCAAACCTAATTTGGAAAAACTCTTCAGACCCTACGTAGTGATAATGGGGGTTAGTACATTGTTGGAGTGTTGGATACATATCGGCGTACACATGAGATTATTCACCAGACGTCATGCCCCGACACACCACAGCAGCATGGCGTGACTGAGAGAAAGAATAGGCATCTCTTGAACACTGCACGTGTTCTAATGTTCCAGATGAAAGTTTCTAAAGTCTTCTGGGGTGAAGCGGTGTTGATAGCATGCTATCTTATTAATAGATTGCCATTCTCTGTTTTACATGGTGCCGCATCCTTGTTTGTTTTACGTCCTCAGCAGATTCCCTTTTCATTACCACTCAAGATGTTTGGGTATGTTTGTTATGTGAGAGATACTCGGCCGCAGGTAACCAAGCTCGATGCTCGTGCACTCAAGTGTGCTTTCATTGGATATCTTAAGACCCAAAAAGGATATCATTGTTACAGTTCGGAGTTGAGACGGTTTATAATTTCCCAAGACGTGGTTTTTGTTGAATCTGATTCATTCTATGACCAAGCTACTACACCTTCCTCCACTGTTGATAACGGTTTAGCGCGGTTTTTGATGTATTCTTCCTCCACTAAGTTACTAGTGGCACCTTCTCTCACCTCCAGTTCTCCAGTTGATATTATCGAGGAATCTTCTCCTGTTGCCCGGGCTTCACCTGTGATATCATCATCCTCAGAATTATCGTCTTCACCAGGCCCCACCACCTCTCCTCTACTTGAGTCAGTATCTTCTCAGTTGGATTCGATCCCTGATCAGGTAAGTGATCCTCCTATTGCTTTACGCAAGTCTTATCGTAGTTATCGAGATCACCCTGCTTATACTACATCTTATCGTGGTTTGCCCGCCACTGTCCAGCAGGGCATTACTACACTTGATCAACATACTTTGCCTTGTTCTGTTGTAAATGCTCTTTCTTATTTAGGTTGGCACAAGGCTATGTTTAAAGAGATGAATGCTCTTGAGAATAATCATACATGGGACCTGGTGAGTCTTCCTCCTGGTAAGATAGCTATTGGTTGTAAGTGGGCATATACTGTCAAACTTTATTCTAATGGCACTCTTGAGATGTTGAAAGCCCGTTTAGTGGCCAAGGGCTATGCTCAGGCATATGGACTTGACTACTTTGATTCATTTTCTCCCGTTGCCAAGATGGTCTCAGTTCGGTTGTTCTTGTCTTTGGCTGCATCCCATCAGTGGCCTTTGTTTCAACTTGATGTGAAAAATGTCTTTTTTTATGGTGATTTGGAGGAATAGGTTTATATGGAGCAATCGCCCGGTTTTGTTGCTCAAAGGGGGTCCCCTAATCAGGTTTGTCATTTGAGGCGCTCATTGTTGGTCTGAAACAATCTCTCAGAGCCTGGTTTGGCCGTTTCAGTTCAGTTGTACAGAAGTTTGGCTTTCGGCAGTCTGCAAAGGATCACACAGTATTCTTTCGCCATACCTCTGCTGGCTGCATATTACTTGTCGTGTATGTGGATGACATTATTATTACTGATAATGATAGTAGAGAGATTGCTGCACTTAAATCATTCATAGGAACCAAGTTTCAGATGAAAGATCTTGGTGAACTACAATATTTTCTTGGCATTGAAGTAACTAGGAATACAGAAAGGGTGTTTATTTTTCACAGGAAGTATGTTCTTGGCATTGTAGAGCGAGTAGGGTATATGAATGCTAAAGGAGTGGACTCTCCAATGGATTCTACTGTTAAGCTCGAGCCAAAAGGAGCGATTCTTCCCGACTCTAAGCAATTTCGACGGACACGGGCCAACTTAATTATCTCTTTACAATGACTCGCTCAGACATTGCTTATCCAGTGAGTGTAGTAAGTCAGTTTTTATCTGATCCCCGTATTCCTCGTTGGCAAGCAATGTTACTTATTCTTCGGTACCTGTACAAAAATCTGGGTAAGAGTATCTAGTTTTCTGATCATGGACATATGAGAATGGAAGGATACTCGAATGTTGATTGGGCTGAATGCACATTTGATCGGAGATCCACATCTGGTTATTCTGTTTTTGTTGGTGGCAACTTGGTTTTTTAGAAGAGTAAGAAGTAGAATGTTGTCTCCCGGTCTAATGCGGAAGCAAAGTACCGAGCTATAATATTAGCAACTGCAGAGATTATGTAGTTTCAGCAGTTTTTGACAGAATTACACTTCCCTCTTAGTGGTTCTGCCAAACTCTGGGTTGATAATACCTCTTCTATTCATATTGCTACAAATCTAGTATTTCACGAGATGACGAAATATATTGAGGTTGACTGTCATTTTGTTCGTGACGAATATCATAAAGAAGTTATTACATTTGGGTCTATTCTTACAGGTGAACATGCGGCAGATATTTTTACCAAAACATTACCAGGTCCGCGTGTTTCGTATTTGTGTAACAAGCTGGACATGGTTGATATATATGCTCCAACTTGAGGGGGGTGTTAGTAGTAGCCTATTATTATTATTATTAATGGTAGTTTATTATAGTTATAATTATGTGTGTATGGGTATATGAATGTAATAGTGTTCCTTTGTATTTAATATAAATAAGATTGTTCGCCTACCAGTTTGGTACAACTTTCTATTATTTTATCTTTTCTAACAATTCTAACCTTCAGTGAAGAAAGGAAAGGTTGTAAGTGTTTCTTACTTGTGTACTTCAAGTCTTGAAGTTAAAAGATGGGCTTGAGCTTTAAAAATCTCTTCCTCCTCCTCCTCTTCCTCCTTCTACTACTACTACTACTACTACTTCTTCTTCTTCTTCTTAGGGAGCACGAAATTTCTGAGGAGAGGGGTGGAGTGGTCTTCTTTTTATAGAAAAGGAGTAGCTTTAGAGGTCTTCCAAATTTCCATCAATTCGTACATGAATAGTGTGGCAAGTGTACCCTTGGAAGATTTTTTGGAAGGTCATCAAGATGGATTGGACTTGAGCAAGGCTTGGAAGATTTTGTATCACTAATGATGGGGTTAGAAAGGAAGATGTAAGGGTTTATAATGATCACCAAAGGTTTGCTTGAGTTGGTTTCCATCATTCCCATCAAGAGTACATGAATATGAGACGTGAAAGACTAGATCCATGGACTAGAATAGATGGAAAGTTTTATTATAGATGAGTTAGGAAGATTGTGTGTAAGTATATGTAAGAAAAAAACATGATGGCTAGGTGACTTATTAGTTTAGCCAAAAAGAAGACATGGGTTTTAACCAACTTCACACTCAACCCAAACATGCAGATAGGACATGGGGTCCTCCCCTCTTATTTTCTTTATATATACACACACTCACGTATATTTAACACATGGGAAATAAAAATTGGGCCAAAAGGAATTAAAAGTTATGGGCTCAACATTAAAAGTTGTTTGTGCTTGAATAGAGAAAGTTGGGTTTGATCCAAGGAATTAAATAATTTCCATGGGTCTTGTCTTGTTGGGATGTGCTTGGCCTTTTTAAAAAAAAAAACATGGGCTAGGAACATAATGGGCTTAAAAACAATCCATGGGTTTTAATTGTCTTGGACTTTTATTGGAAATTGGGCCTTGGTTAGATGTGGGCTTAATTTAAAACTTTGGGTCTATATTGGAACTTGGGCCGGCCTTATTAAATCTTAGGCTTTGATTATTACTTGGGCCTTATTTAATCTTTGGGCCTTGATTACTATTGGGCATTATTAAATCCTTGAGCCTCCTGGGCCTTATTTTAATCTTTGAGCTATATGGGAACTTGGGCTATATGGAGGCTTGGCTCTTATTTAATTTGGGCCTTATTAAATCTTGGGCTTATGGACTAATTCAATTTCTCAACTTGCACTTCCAATTTAATTTTTACCTTCTTCTCTATTATTTCATGGTCATTACAATTTGTCCGTACTCTGTCCCATTTAAAATTCTACGTGCTGCAATTGTCTGCAAATTTGTATGTGAATGTTCTTTTTTGGTCTGCTTCCATGATGTTCTACTGGTTTAAAATGTTTTTTATGGGGTAAAATTGATATATGTTCCAATAATATTGTGTTATCCACAGAAGTGTGTACAAACACATAGCATAGCTTGGTTATGAATATAGACATTTCTTTTCCTTTTCTTTTCTTTTGAGTGTTTTTTTCCCTTTTCCTTTAACTTTCCCACTAATGTTATCGTTTTCGAAGGGATTTGATAGAGAAGGGAAGCTGCGAGCAATTTGTGGAGGTGGGCGGTACGACCGATTACTCTCTACTTTTGGAGGTGATGACATCCCTGCCTGTGGCTTTGGATTTGGTGATGCTGTGATAGTAGAAGTAAGTTGAAGCCTTCTATTCCTCTTCTATGTATGCAGTAGGACTTCAATGAAAGCTGATAAAAATTGACTTACTTTAAGTCTGTAAGGAATAAGTAATGCATATCGCAAACCGAAAATGTTGGCATATCTCATTTAGTCTGTTGTTTTGTTCGTTAAAACATGTATGCAATACAATTGAATATGCGAGTCTGTGCACGAATGCTCGTAGAAAATTCATGCACTTGATTAGTATTGCAATGAACCACCCTCTGCTTTTTTGTGGTCCATATGAAGTACCCGTCTTTTAAATCTTGGCCAACATTTTCTATTTGCATAGTATGTCACGATGTCAAGTGTGAACTACACAAGGGAAGGATTATTTGAGTCCTGCACCAACTGCAAATACATAACTTGGCTACATTTGGAGCTGTAAACCTTGTAACCTAGTTTTTTTTTCTTTTTTCTTTTTTTTCTTTTTTTTCATAAAGACAGAATTTACCAGAATATTATACTCTGCATGAATAATCTTTGGTGATCGCTGTATATGTTTTCTTTTTGATTTTTTGTTTTGTTTTTGTCTTAGTACTTAATGGGAAACTGGCATTCTGTAGTACACTGATGTTGATGACAGTCAAGTGAATATAATTGCTAACGCTTCTGACTGTCTTGTTCAATTTTCTCTTTTCTTCATCCATGTGAATATGTAAATGTACGATTTTAACAATATCCGTTTTGTGGTATGATATTTACACAATCAGAAATGCGTTCTGTTACTTAGACTAGTGCATAATGCCCTTTTCAAGCACCTTACGTCTTGAATTCTCTTTAGGATAATTTTTTTTTCTTTAATCATTTTCCCTTCCGGTTAATGGTTAGCTGCTCAAGGAGAAAGGGCTTGTACCAGAAATAGGTCAACAAGTAGAGAACATTGTGTGCTCTCTGGATCCTGATCTTCAAGGTGCTGCTGCTTCTGTTGCTACTAATCTCAGGGGAAAAGGCCAAAGTGTCGATTTAGTATTGGAGAACAAACCACTTAAATGGTACGTAATTTTGTCTTTCCAATGTCTAAAGGTTCACTTCATATATCATTCTGTTTGTCCATTGGTAGGGTGTTTAAACGGGCAGCACGGATAAATGCGCGTAGGCTGATATTGGTGGGAAGTTCTGAGTGGCAAAGAGGTGCGGTTCGTGTAAAAATACTTTCATCCGGTGAACAATCTGAAATCGAAGTTGACAAGCTAGAGTGAAAAGATTGTTTTTGGTTTCTTTTTGAAATTGTTGATTTGCAAGACAATATGTATCTTTTCCTTTTTCCATTATTTATATAACTTGTTTTAATGACCTCTATTTTTATGAGGTCAATTAGGTACTGTAAATCTCTACTTAGTGTTGTCTTTGCTTCAAATTTACTTGCAGCAACCAAGTTTGTTCTTTCCTACCATTATATTCAGTTCTAAAGTACACCATTGTATGTATAGCTTTTCATGGATTGCAAGCTTTTCCAATTTCCAAATTGCAGTTTTTACTTGACTATTTTTCAGCTCCTAACAAATTGGAGGCCATTTTCATTGAGACAAAACAAAGAATCATGTAAGCTTACTGACCTCATGCCACCCACACATGACACAGCAGCTACTATATGGTGTGGGTGTTTCTTTAAGTTTGTTTTTTCCCTTAGCTTTTAGCATATAATTCAGCAAAGAATTAGGAACATTCTTGCTTTTTTACTTGTATATTCTAATTTTAGAAACATCAAACACAAATTCTACTACTTGAAATGATGAGTTTAGAACTTTTTAAAAATACTCGTAATTTATGCGTAAAGTCATAATTATATATTTTCATCTATGTTAGTTCAGGCAACCTAAGATGGGTGAATTAAGTTTTAAAATAATAATAATAATTTAAAATATCTTTTTAAAATTTTTTTTAATTTCTCAAGCAAAAATAACAGATAATAAAACAATATAGAAATTAAAGAGGTTAAGAAGAAAAATTGTGAACCAAATATCAAGAGTTATAGAAGTTTGATTTTTTTAAAGTTTACGTTTATTCCATAAAACTTCTATTGAAAATATGCACTATAATTGAATATTTTACAGAGGTATTCATAAGCTTTTACAGTCTCAAGGAATTTTTACAAAATAATTTTTTATTTTTTTTAAATTCACTTGAGCTCTTTTTAAAAAGGTTCACTCACTCTCTTAAAAGATCAAAAGTAATTTATCATTTTTTATAATAAATGTGAGAATTAAAAATTCATTAACTAACATTCTTTACAAATGATTGAAAGTAAATGAGTAAGAGAGTGTGAGAATTGGCCTGAGGAGTAAATTAGCAGTAAATATTTCTTGAAGATTTTGAGCTTTTAATTCAAGTAATGCAACAGTGTCCAAAAGTTTGAAATTCTAAAAATTAACTCTTTATATAGTCATTTGAAATAAATAGTCGTTGGTGGGTTAGTGGAGGCAATTAATGCTTTAAAATCATACTGTTAGAACGTGTGCAAGATTTGAATTTCATCGCATGTGTCGACACAAAGTCGTTTGGTGTCGACGCAAAATATCTAGGGTTTGGTTCTTCGAGTGATTGTGTTGACTCAATTTTTTGTTGGTGTCAACCTTATTTCTGTATTTTTTTCACTCACATAATAGTGTCGACTCATGGAACATTTGGTGTCGGCCTCTTGCATTTTTTCAATTTTTTAGGTGGGACTTTAGTGTCGACTCATATCTTCATTAGTGTTGACCCATTTTGTTAGATTAGCTACTGGAAAAATAGTATCAACCCTTCTTTAATTTGGTGTCGACTTGAGAATTTTGAATTAGCCTCCGGAGATTTGGAGTCGACTCAATTTCATTCTAGTGCCAACTTAGAGAAACTCAGACGGCCTTGGGACTTTTGGAGTCCACTCAGCTTGGTTTGGTGTCGACCCAAAATTTTTGTTTCCGATAGGAACATTTGTGTCGACTCAAAATATTGTGGTGTCGACACTTTTAAGTTGGAGTCGGGAAATGGCTTGAAGTCTTGGTGTCGGTTCATTTCATTTTTGTGTCGACTCATTTTGTTTTTCGGAGGGTGTCTAGTGTCAACTCATGCGACTTTGGTATCGACCTGTAGAACCCGAAGGAGGATTACTTAGTGTCGACTCAAAATGCTTTAGTGTCGACACAACTCAAAGACTGAAATCCGAAAGATTACTTGGTGTTGAGTCAAAATGCTTTGGTGTCGACGCAAATTGAATCCCGCAAGGAACTGAGGTACAACCCATTCTTTAATGATATCAACTCAATGTGAATTCCGGTCCAATACTGGAGGTGTCGACCCAAATATATTTGGTGTCGACTCACTTGAGTTCTTGAAACATCTTAAAACAAAGCAGTTAAGGTGTCGACTCTATTTTATAATGGCGTCGACACACTTGAGAATTTCAAGCGTGTTATACTTAAGGTGTCGACTCAATTATCAATTGGTGTCGACACAAAATATTCTTTTTAAGAACACTGAGTGTCAACCCATTTGATGCAAAGTGTTGGTACAAATGGCATAAGGTCTCGACTTATTTGTCATGTAGTGTCGACATTACTTTTTTGAAAACTTAAATATTATCTTTTTTAAATTAATTTAATTTAAAAAATAAATTATTAAAATTATCAAAATCTTAATTAAAAAACCTTTAGAGCTAACAATCTATAATTTGTAAGTTTATAATTATAGTTACATTAAATGCATTCAGTATATAGTCACGATTAGTGGGACGGTAGGTGTCACATATCAATCCTTTTGAGGTGAAGACTTCTTTGTTATCTTTAACCAGAATGACCTTTACATGCAATGCAGAGTACATCAATCTGAGTTAAGCTCCTCTCCAATTCTTAGAGAATCCTTAATTTGAGAGAAGAAAAGATATAGAGATGTTTATAATTTGTAGGAAAAATACTTAATTTATAAAGAACAGGAGTTCAGTTTGAAAACTATTCATGTAAGATTAAATATGGTAATACAAAGATACTCTAACAATGATTATTTTTTAGAATTTTATTAATTCCAAAAGAGAAAGAATAAAAATAGGATCCAATGCAAAAACAGTAGCCACAACTAATGGTAATGACTGGCAACCAACTCATACCAAAACAAAAACCGCAGTGTTCAATTCATCCATACCCAGTAGATGTCCATAAAAAATTCATATAAAACCTGACCAAAACAAGTTCAGGAGCTAAAATAAATATCATAAAATATTCGTGTTTGGTGTAGCTAAACTTATAGATTATAGCTTTAAAAAATGTAATTATAACTTTAAATAGAAGTTATAAATATTTATTAAAGTTATAAGCGTATAGATTCAAGTAGTCAAATTTGTATTTATTAATTTAAAATTATGAAGTATAAGCAAAAAGTAAGAGTATGTACTAAGTGTTTTTTTTTTATCTCGATAAAGAAGTGAAAACATAATTTTTTTTCTGCCCTGTTTCTCCCGTTTGTAAGTAAATATTTTTTTATGTATTTGTTTTTAAACATAATAAGACAAAACAACAAATTTCAAACTTACTTATTTTTTACTTGTTATATTTTTAATTCTCACCACTCACCTAAATATTGTCACTTTGATATGTTATACCTCACTCATTAATGTATCATCTATTTTTAAGATTGATAAATTATCCATTCTATTTTATGAACAATTATACTTATAAATAAAATAAATTCAAATTTAAACAAATTTTTAACTGTCACAAAAAGTAATGTTATGGTACATTTCCTCCACACTAAATAATGTGTACGAGAGATCACGGCAAGTATTAACAGGCCGTTTGGTTGTTAATAAAAGTAGAAAAAAAATTATTATGTTTTCTCTCTTTTTTATGTTATAAGAAAAAAGAGAAAATAATTTATCTCTTATTTTGTTTGACTTATGCTTGTTTTTTTTTTTGAAATTTTTTTTATATTTTATTTTGGTCAAAACAAATTATTTTTTTGACTTGTTTCGACGAGCAAAATCCAAAAAATATAAAAATCCAACAAAATAATTAAAAAATACTAAAAACAAAAATAAATCAAATTAAATAAAAAATAACCAATTATTCCAAACAGAAAGTTCTCCCACCTTGAGAAGGGTGGGGCCACTACTTGGGGTTTATTTTGTTATTTTTAAAGTCGTGTTAGACAACAATTACCAAAATTTTTGAATCGTTGAGTGATTTCAATGATTTGTCTCTTTATGTCTCACTTTTTATTTGAGAAATTTTTTATGCTAAAAAAGCGATAAATTTTTTAGTTCTTTTGTTTAAAACTAGGGAATTTCACAATTTTGAATTTTTTAAAATTTTTAGAAAACTATAAAATTCCTCAATTTCGTTAAGTTTTCAATTTCCAGAATTGAATTTTATCAGCTGAAATTGATAATTTCAATTTTCAAACTTGAGTTTTAAAATTGTGAAATCTCTAAATGTTGTCTTAGTTTCTAACCGACAAATTAACATGATTTTATATCCAACATAGATCTATTTGACAAATATGTTTCAAAAATATAAATTAACAAGAATTAGATGAATCCCCCCACCCAACAACAATTGAAAAGAAAATGAAAAGAAACAACAAGAACAGTAGAATGATGAGTTCTCTCACTATTTACATGAAAGCTTACTTTGGTGGAAAAAAACAAGAAAATGCCAACCAAAATGAATTACTCAAAAATTTCTCATATAAAGAATAACTTCAAAATTTTCTCAGCCAATCTCGAATGTTGAAACATCCTTCGCCAACCAAAAATAATGACAGGGAAGAATAAAAAAAAAGTAAATTATACTAACTTTTTTTAAGTTTTAGTCAAATACAGTCAACCTCACTCAGATGGACAAATTACACTGACACCCCTTAACAGTTAACGCCGTTAACAGAATTAACGAAAAGACAATTTTACTCCCAAACATTAAGTCTGGTAAGAGTTTGAAAAAAAAAAGGAAAGAAAAGAAAATATGTGAGGAAGAAGAAGCAGCGCCGCGTCAGTCGCCGCGCCACCACCCTGCCCGTAGCCGCCGTCCACCGTCGACAAGGAAGAAGAAACAGCGCGGATCTCTCCCCCCC
>JAOTRH010123698.1:0-14640 GCA_034768845.1 Heliamphora exappendiculata
TAAGATTTTAAAACAAGTTAATCTAAGAATAGATAATTTTTAAAAATGAACAAAAATTTCAAAAAACTCAGCTAAGTTTTTCATTAAAGAAAAATAGGTTAGACCGCTTGCTAAAACATGTGACACAATTTTATCCAAAGCCTTTAGATAAATGTAAAAAATAAAAAAGTGATAATCATCCATCGCTTGTTAATGGACTTAGAAGCACTAGTCCGGCAACAATTGTTCTCCTTGTTGAAGTGGGTGAATTTATCATTCTGAAGTGATTGCTTGAGATTAATGATCTTATTTCTTCTTAACATGACTCATTAGAATTAAGAATCAGATCCTTCTTCCTGTAGCATGGCTAGCTAGAGTTGAACTTTTAGACTAATATCTTTCTTAGTATGTTTAGCCAAGTCAAGATTGGTTTTTCTTCTAAGGTAATTGATTCCATTGCGCACCATGTGTGTGACCTTGCCTCCACTATGAATAGCTGAAGTTTTGACCAAACTTTCCTAGCATGACTGACTAGGATTGAGCAGTTGAGGTGACATCTTTTCTTAGCGTGACTAACCAAAACTAAGAGTTGAGCACTTTTGTAGTATGGATGATTAGAACCAAAGTTTATGAGCTATCCTTCGCACAATGACAAGTTGCAATCGATGGGAATAATGAGTTTTTCGCAGTATGACTAAGTAGGGTCAAGATAGTACCTTTCCTTAGTTGTCTCCGTTTGAACCATCTTGGCATGTCTTTCCATGAGGGAATACAACCTTTCAATTATAAGATGTGTTGAATGTGGCTAGTACGTTGAATGTGGCTTGTACGCTACCGCATTTACGAATGATCGTGGTCACACTTTTTCTCTGTATTGAATGTGGTTGGTATGTCACTGCATTTTTTTTTTTAAATATGTTGAATGTGGTTGGTATATAATTGCATTTCTGAGTGACTACAGTTACACCATGTCTTTTCTAGATTTGTTGAACATGGCTAGTAAGCTAGCTATCGCATTTTTTCTTTCCAAAATATGCTGAATGTGGTTGGTATGCCACCACATTTTTCATTAATTACGATTATACTCTTTCTTTACGAGATGTATTGAATGCGGCTAGTACGCCACCACAACTTTTATTTTAAGAATAGTTGAACGTGGCTAGTAGGCCACTTCATTTCTGAGTGACTACGGTTGCAACATTTCCTTTTAAGATGTGTTAAACGTGAATGGTATGCCACCACATCTTTTTTTGTTGGGCAAAATGATTGAAAAGATAAACAAAATCCGATAATGTACAATCAAAACAAACAGAAAATACAAAAACTGTCAAAAAAAAACTTAAAATAAATTCTTATGAACAGACGCTAAACCGGTAGAATGTAGATGATCGAGGCTAGTGTTGAACACCATCTCCTTAAGATAGATTCGTCCCCCACACAAGTGCTAATAGGCTTCACAGGCATCAATTTCTCAAAATACAATTATCACACTCGGAGAAGAAGCACTCTAATTTTTGGGTACGACGAACCGTTCAGTGTTTGTACTCTCTAACTCTTGAACTTTGCACACACAATAAATGCTATGATAGGAAGGATATTGGATGCCAAATCTGTGCAGAATGAAGTGTTTATATAGCCATAGAAGTGACTGTCCAAAACAGTCACTACACCTATTCAGAACTGGTGCAACTTTTTGTCGTTGGTGTTCAAGTGCTTCGTGAGCGCTCTATACTGAAGTTCAGGAGGGCCTCTGACGCTCGAGCGCTCAGCGAAGTGCTTTGCGAGCACTTAACACTAGAATGGGGGGTGCTCGAGTGCTCCGCAAGTGCCCTATTCTGGTTTGGTTTCTGCGATGGGCGCTCGAACGCTCCGCAAGTGCCTTGCTAGCGCTCCATTCTTGAAATTAATCGTTAGGCTTTTGACCTATTGGGTTAACAGTAACTGAATTTAAATTCAAAATTTGAAAGTTTTATTTAAATAAAATTTTAAATAAATTTTCATAAAAAATATATAAGCTTCTTAGATCGGGTCGACCCATGACTTAGACCCGAGCTTGACCTGGCCCGACCTGGCCTGGCTTGGCTCGCCCGATCGATAGGACGACGACAGTGGTGTGAGCGCGTGTGAAATGGGTCGAACCCACCGTTTGGTAGGTTCTCTCCCATCCACAAAACTGGGTACCCCCAAGGGACCCTCCCCTTAGTCCAACTCTAACTTATATATACCCACTAAGTTCTTCAAGAACTTTCAATGTGGGATTGAAATTTCACACTTCCATTAAACTCAACAAAATTCATGTTCAAGCAACGATTTTGAACATCGATTTCTCATTCACCCCTTATCGAATTTGAGAAAATAAATATACGTCATTTATCTCCTCACGGAGGAGAACGCGTAGCACCCCATACTCAACTCAAAAGATAGATGGGTTCTACATTTATTTTAGTCGAAAGTTTGCCAAAAATAAGATTATTAAATTTGATTTTAACCATTTTTTTCGAGATGAGTTGAACGTGGCTTGTATGCCACAACATTTCTAAAAGATTGAACGTGGTTAGTACATCACCATATCTTTTCTCTTCAAGATTTGTTGAGCGTAGCTGGTACGTTGCCACATTTTCGAGTAACTGAGGTTGCATTTCCTTTTAAATTGTATTGAATGTAGCTGGTATGCCCGCACATATTTTCTCCTTCGGAATGTGTTAAATGTGGTTTGTATGCCACCACAACTCTCGGTATGCAAAATACCAACCCCCTTTTCTGGAATATGATAAATGTGGCTACTACACCACTACATTCCTGAGTGATTGCGGGCACAACCATTCTTTTTAAGATTTGTTGAATGTGACAGGTATACTATAACATCTTTTCTTTTAAGGTGTCTTAAATGTAGCTAAAACGCCACCAAATCTTTTGAACTCAATTGACCATATAATTGCTAACATGCTTGAATGGTGGTAGAACCACCAATTCATTTTTGAATACTTAAATAGCAATAAAACTATTCAATATCTTTGAAGGGTGGTAGGGTTACTTATCGTCATGTTTTTATAATTACATCATATGCATTATCCCATGAACTACTTTGATCTGATCCGTTGCGATAGGGTATGTAGGTAGCATGATAGAAGGTCGAGCATGACCATGTTTTCACACATTTTCATGAGTTTTGACCTGAGCCTTGTGGCTTTGTCAAATGATTTTTCTCTTTAACTTTGACGTTCACTCATGTCATGCATTGCTACATGAGCTCTGTCAAAAGAGGAACAATTGTAAATACCACAATTTGATAACATGAGACTTAAGAGTGTGCAGACACTCGCAAATGATGATAACTCAAAAGTTTAACGTAGAATGACTATCAATTGATTACAAGCGTTATAAAAAATTGAGCCCTCTACTCTGAGCCTCAAACTAAACTCTTCTTGAATGAACTTTGACTTTATTTGACCCTTTTAAAGGGTTGCCGGAGCTCAAGATTAGAAAGAAATAAGAGAAATTTGCATAAAGACAAAAGTGTCCTTAGTCTTTGAAGTAGTTTGCTTTTAACCTATTTTTCATAATCAAAACTCCATGTTTTTCCAAATAAGTTGGAATTAGACTTTATTACTTTGAAGGAGCTTTTTAGACATATAAAATGGGCTTTTATCCGATTTAAAATGAAGGAGACATGATCGTTTTATGAAAAAGATTCATTTTTTGACACCATTTTGGTAAAAATGTCATATCTCAAGAAATACAAATAATATTGGAACCAAACCAAATGGGTTAGAAAATAGACTCAAACATCTTCCAAACGATATATGACACGATCAAATTTGAATCCAAATGAAGCTGGGACGAACTCGTGAAATTTGAGAATTTGTGCAGCCACAACATGGTGGTTGCGATCTTTGAAGTTAGCGGCCACAAATTTTTTGTTTTTTAACATAATAGCTGCGAGATTCCTTCTTGGGCGTGATAGATTTTTTCTTTTCAATTATCTTGCTAAAAACTTATTTTAAACCCCAAAACTCGTTAGAAATCAAACCAAACATGATTCCTAAGTAGCCTAGCCATATAAATACACTTCGTATCCTCTTGAATAGAGTATCTTTCAATCCTCTCATTGTTCTCTCTCTCATCCCTTTTTCAATACACCACTATGCTAGTTTTGAACTCCTTTTTGGGTAATTAAATATATACTAATAAAAAATAAAGATATACAAAGGAGTTCGATATATACCTCCAAGGGCCAACAAAATGATGGTAGAACAAATCATCAAAATACAAAACCATAACAATATAATAAACTCTCATAGACCGAGAGCTATGAAACATACTTCTTCTTACTTAAATGTACACGTTTTTTTGGGCTTGTTCAAAGGAAATTATTTTTTTCTAGTAAGTTTAAGATTCTCAATTCTCTCTAGCAGCTTTTTCTTATTCCCGTCATTTAAAGTCGGAGTTATCTAAGGGCTAACAAAATTTCCATGTAAAAGGGCTTTTGGAGGCATTTTCAAACGTGCGAATCGACGAACGGTAGGCTTAAAGAAACTTCTAGAAGAGGTGATGAATTTCTCCTCTCTTTTGCAAGAGGAGGACTACTTGATGCTCTACTAACTTCTTAAGATCCACATTGCAATAAAAGAAACCACATTTACCAAGGAATTGTTCATATTTGAAAAAATTCCGTTTGTAGACTGAATTGAACTAATTAATTTAATTAAAAAAGCCAAACGTCACAAACAATTAAACAAACATGCAAACACACAAGCTAACACAATAAACAATCACACAATAGACAACCATTTTTATATGAAAAATCTTAAATAGGGTAAAAGCTATGAGATCACTCTAGGTCTAAAAAATTAAACACTATAATAAAACGTTAGTTACAAGAGAATTTTACAACTCCTGTTGATTCCACAACCTATGGAAGTAAGCATACTCTTACTGAATCTGCGTACACTAACTCCGTGCTTGACTGCCGCTAGAACCTACCACCATACTTCAATTGTTGATGGACTTTCCACCAGACTTAATTTCTTAAGAATCCACCCAAGAGACTCCATGAACTCGCAAGAATGTTGAAGGTTTGATTAGCTTGATGATATCTTGAATGCGCGGAAGCTAAACGATCATCAAGTCTTGTTGACTCGCTTTGGAGCTTGTAAATCACTTTTAGATCCTCTCACTAACAGCTAGGTATCATAAAATAATGAGTCCCCCTCACACAATAACCCTAGTTGCCTATTTATATTAAGCTGCCAAAACTCTAACTGCAACACTTAAAATCTAGGCTACGCGCACAGGACTGCTCGATCGATCTTTTGACCGCTCGATCTGTCAAGTCACAGATGCAGTATATTATTGCAAACATGAGATACCGAGAGCTGTGTATGACCGCTTGGTGGACAGCTTGATAAGTCTGTCGAACGGTCTGACACTGCTTGCAGCTTTTCAACGTATTCTACTCCTATTTTGCTGTACTACAATATCAAACTATAACTCCAAAAAATTAAACGTTAAAATATCAATGAATAAAATATAAATAATTTAAAAACTAATTTGTCACAGATTTGTCAATAAAAAAAATTAAACTAGGGTTAAAATTCTTAACAATATTTTGTTTTGGCAATTTTGTAACAAAATCCAATAAGCTAGATTATTCAATTATACAAGTTAACAAAATGATACAGTGAGTGAAAAAGAACTCATACACGACACAACCAAAAACATTATCTTAAAAACACAAATAAAACAGATACTCCCCTCTAATTAAACTCTAAAAATAAAATAAACTCGCCATCAACTAAGAACTTTAAAAAAATAACACTCTCCCTTGACCAAGCCTTCATCTCCCTTAACCAATCCTTCTTCTCTCCCTTATTGTCACAATTTGATCAACACAAAAAATAATTAAAAAAATAAATAATTTTTTTGAGTAAGAAACAAAATTAAACTACAAGTACAAAAATCATGCACATTTTACATGTCTGAAATCACAGAGTCTAGGCAAATTAACCAAACACACATATAGAATCCAAAATACCCTAGGTTCATATATGTAGGAACAAAATCAAAGTAAATTTTTAAAAAAACAGTATGTGTGTGACTTGACACTATTCCAGACTCCAAAATTAAATCATGTATAAAATTTATATGGTTTAATCACATTTATTTATCAGTAATTAAAAAATTCACATTTGATTTCTTTTTCAAATCCATTAGAATTTTCAAAACATTTAAACACCAATATGCCATCCTTTGATATCATTTTGGAGTTCCTTCTGAACATTTTGAGAGCAAAATATATAAATCTTTCACGCAATAGCTCTCATTTGAGTAAAATCTCCCATACTAAATTTGATCAATATATTTTAAACGCAATAATATCATCTAATGAATCAACTTAGAATTTAACACATCAAGAAACATAATCAATATTTTATAGCATATGAATGCTATCCTCTTCTTTTTAGCAAATTGAATGTACTAATTGTGTCAAATAATGTCAAATGTATTTAATATTAAATCCCAATTAATGCATCAAATATCATTGTTACATTAGTGCATTTTATACATGATCAAAACTAAACCATAGTCTACAAAACTGTCCTTTTGAGGTAAATGTAATTGATAAGAGGCCAAAACTTGTTGATAATGGACTATTTTTCTATGCACTTTACTGAAATATAAATAGGAAAGATTGAGAGAGTGTCCATGAGAGAGAGAAAACATTATCTTACATCCTTAAAGAATGGAAAAGACTGTTAGGAGTCAAAAGAATCTTTGAAGGTTATATATTCATTAGCACCCTCTATGATGGATATGTCAGGTTAAAAGAGTGAAAGGCTTTGCTCATCTTCTTGGGCCCATTTGATGACTAGTGTAGGGATATGTCAAGTTTAAAGAGTGAAAGGATTAGCTGGTATCTTTTGGTATCTTTTGGGCCCATTTGATGATCGGTGTAAGTTTAGTTAGATTAATAATGAGATAGAATTAAAAAATGAATTATACGTGAATCGAATTAACAGTAATAAGGTTGGATTATTCTATACTTATTTGGTTTGCGTTAGATTTTGTAGTGGAGTACACCATTTCTCGTTTGACTTCTACATGTGAGATTAAATTAAAATTATTATTTTTTAAATTTACTCATACAGTAAATAAATTATAAAACATTTTTGTTCCTATCTGATCAGCACACTCTTTCTAATTTTTTCATACTGGTTTGATACATTAATAATAAAACAATTTCTTTCCTTGGGCATTAAAACTATTATTTCTCTTTATTTTTCCTCTAGTTAAACATTCAATCGGCCTCCAACACATACTCAAACAGTTTTCATATTGGTTTGATATATTATTTTCTTTTCTTTGTTTTGCCATACTGGTTCGATATATACACTTTGCTCTCTCACTTTTTAAATAAACAATGTTTTTCCTATGCACCGTCTTCCTTGAATAAGAGAGGAAGACGAAGGAACAACATGATTAAGAGCTGGTAAGGAGTGACAGATCTCGGCTTGACACCTTGGGTAGTCGATAGATCCGGGTTTACCATTTATAGTTGCTCCTGTGTCCTAACAAATTGAGCTACAGCATCAGTGAAGAAGATGGGTAGGAGGTGCTAATAGCATCACCAAAATGAGAGATGAGTGGAAGCTTTGAAAATTAACTGAAAGGGACATGAGCTCTTTGGACATTGATTTTTAATCAATGTTGAATTGGAATGGATTACCAATACCCAGCTCTGTTGGGTTTCCAATTCATTGAGAGAGCATGATTCGTACTCCAAGGAGAGTACGAATCGAGTACAAAAAAATAACAATATAATGATGGGCCCACCGGATTGATAGTTCAATTCAACCTCTAAAGACTCCCATCAAACGATCGAGGCCTTTGGACCTAGTGTGACCTCGAAGTCATCCCCTACACCGGGACAATTCTAAGTGAATGAACCCTCGACTGGGGCAGGTTGGAAAGAGAAGATGGATTCTATTTTAAGTTAAAAAAAATAAGGATTTCAGTCAATAGTTCAGAAGCAAGGAAATCCTTTCTAAAGTTCAAGAATAAGAATGATTCCTACTAAAATTCAAGAATAAGGATTTTAATTATAGTTGAAGTTCAAAGATAAGATGAGTCTGAATAAAAGTTCAAGGGAAAGTTCTTGGTGAAGTTCATTTATAGAAAATAAAAGCTTATCTAGGTTTGAAACTTGACTAGGAGCTTTTAAAGCACAGAAGAACACGTCTGATTGCAAAAATTATTGTTTCCAAACCTTTGTAAAAAAGAATATTTCTATAAATAGTAATTTTTAGCATTGTGGCAGATTGTGGAAGCAAATTTGACAAACTAGTGTCTGATATTTTTCACTAACTAATGAGAGACCAGTAACCAAGTGGGGGGAGGGGGGGTAGTTTCTGTAGGTTCATAAAGAGCCCAAACACAACTAACTCATTGCCTAATGAGTTTACTGTTGAAGGATAACTCAAAAGACCCCTTTGACATTAATTTCTTTTGCTCACTAGACCATTTCTCCCAACATCTCTCCAAGAAAAGTTGGTTGGACAGATGCTAACATATCATGGGGGTGTTTGACAAAACTATTAAGATTAGTTTTCAGCACTCTGTAACTAATTTTAGTAATAAATTATAATTTTTTTTAAACACTCACAATTTTTACTTTTCTAATTTTTCATAATGAGATAAATCTAAAAAGTATCATTATTTGAACTAACGTAAATTTTTTTACTAATAAAACAAAAAAAAACATATAAAAAAAATTATCCCACACACGTGTAGGCTATGGTATACCCATGGCTTCATAAAACAGACTGCCCAAACATTTAGTAGGTTTTATAGGCCGAAATACCCAACTTGTAGAATCAATGGGCTAAAATGGCCCCGACGAGCCTCTTTAAGCCAACTTAATGAGATGTCAAGTGACCTTGGACCTTGGGCTTCTTTGGCTTAACTCTATATTTTGATTTATTGAGGCAGCACTAGATAGCTGAGACCCGCAATAAATTCCTCCATCAGCCGAAATAATTTTTGTGAGCTATAATAATAATACTTATGATGGAATGTCACTCTCTCGATAACCATTTCTCAACCTTAAACATTTTTTCCAAAGCTCTTAAGGCTCAAATTCGAATATGGATATTCTCAAGTCAAGGTTGGGTGCGAAAGAACTGTTAGAAAAAATGGCATTCAAAGGCATTTAAAGCTTATTTTTAGTAATTTTTGAGGATTTTTTGGATTGAGATTCACATTATAATTTAATATGGATGTGTAAAGGAAAATTGTGTAATTACATGTGAACAATTAATATATGTAATTACTTTGGCAAAATTATTTTTTGGAGTGAATGAAATTTAACTCCAAAGATGATAACTTGAAGTTAGTAAAATTGGATTTAAAAATCTTGTCCCACATTACTTGGGAGATGAAAGTTAACGAGAATATAATATTCAAGTTGAAATTTAGGTTTGGACTCTGAGGGTAACAAATTTAGTGGATGTGGAGGAGCTACCCAAGTATGAGTTTGGGTTTTACCCAACCACGCGCGCACCGCCATTGGCTGGGCGGCTTGGGTTTGGGTGTGGGTTCCTGGGTGGATCCATCTATATTTTTTGGGCTAGATTCGTTTTAATAATTAATTTATTTAATTATTTTAATAATTAATTTAATTAATTTTTCCTCAAATTTTTTCCTCCAAAACCACAAGTTTAGAAACCAGTTTTAATTTTTTAAAACCTTCGCACCGATTCTGTTTAAATTTGCACCGATTCGATTTGAATTTGTGTCGGTTCGGTTCCGAACCAGATTAATCTTCTCCTTCTCGTCATTCTATCCCGTCATTCTGTTTCGTTCTATAAAGGGTTCAATCTGCCATTGATTCGCTGTGTGTGCATATAGTCGTGCTTCTACTGCACACTTGTGATTATTTAATCCTAGGAGGCAACCATCCAATTTTTGCAAGTATAGAGACGAGGACGAAATTTTCTTTAAGGACACGGTGTTAAACGCTGGACTCAATCAATTTTCTACCGTCTGGGTTTGTTTCAACAGTTTTGTAAGAATTCTTTTTAAAGTTGTTTTTTTACAGTATATTTTTTCTGTTTGTTTTTAAACACATTCTCTCATTTGCTACTGTAATTGAAAACAGTTTTATGAACCCGTTTATATGTACAGTATCTCAGTCTTTTTATTTGTAGTTGCTTTTAAACAGATTGTATAACAATCTTAAAGCAAAATTTCATTCGTAAATCTGTTTTAAACATTAACAGTTTTATATTTGCTTGCAGATTAATAAGAGGATCTATTTAGATTTCTGAATTTGCTAGTTTTCCTATAAACTGAAAACTGTTTTCAAAAATTTTTGCATGTTATTCATCTAATTTTTTGCATATAGTTTGTATAAGTTTTAATATTTCTATACGTTATTATTTTATTTATTTGTTTATATTTTTGTTAAATAGCTATATTTCGTATAACAATATTAAAATAGAATGATGTTCTACAAATATACTATTGGAATTTTATGTTCGATAGTTACAATTTCTAGAAAATTTACTGTTATCGATTTATTTTGTTTACATTTGTATATTTCTTGTTGTTTGTTATTTCGAATTATTATAGTAATGGCACCTGAAATTAAAAACAGTCGAACTACAATTCTGGTGACTGCTAGTGGGACAACTATTATTCCACCCCCTACTGATAGTGGGATGACTACTATTTCCGCCCCTATTTCTATGATAGTTCCAATGAACTATGGAGAAATAGCCAAAAAAGTCTAATGGGACTTAATTTAAGATATGGCAACAAAAGATGCTCTTTTATCTCATGACTCTTAATTTGGCCAAATTTCTCTAAGAAAATGCTCTTGCTCTGACTAAAAATGAGACAAATTGGCAAATAGTTGCTGCAGTTGAAGCTTGGAAGCACGCTAATTTTTTAGGCCTGAACTACATCCTCAACAGTTTGGATAACACGTATAACGTGTATAGTCCAATGAAGACAATTAAGGCGTTTCGTCGAGTATTTGATGATAAACTTCAAGATGGCAATAAGTCAAGTTCAAGAGTTTCAAGTAATACTGCATGAAATTTATGTAGAAGGAATGCTACTGAGTCAATCCTTTCAAGTGGCGGCTATCATAGAGAAACTACTACCGTCTTGGAGGAATTTCAAAAACTACTTAAAGCACAAACACAAAAAAAATGAGACTTAAAGATCTGATAATCAGGTTGAGGATTGAAGAGGTAATCATTGTTTTGAGAAGAAAGAAAATCAGGGGTTCCAATTCAAGGTTAAGGCAAACATGGTGGAACACACTCAAAAAGAAAACAAGCGAAAAAATCATAGCCAAAGGGTCAAGGGCGGTGATTTAAAGAAGTTTAAGGGGAAGTGTTTCATGTGTAATAAGCCAGGCCATCATGTGAAGGATTGCTGAAATCACGAAGACCAAGGTAGTGCCTCCAAAAAGTCAAAGCATGCTCACGCCAATATCTCTGAAATAGAGAATCTATCTTCGACATGTCTGAGATGAACTTGACGGCTGTGGTGTCCGAGGTCAATTTGGTAGGATCCAACCCCAAGGAGTGATGGGTGGATACCGGTACAACCCAACATGTGTGTGCAAATCAGAAAATGTTCAACACTTATCAAGTAGTGACTAATGAAGAACAACTCTTCATGAAAAATTCTTTTATTACTAAGGTTGAAGGACAAAGTAAGGTTGTGCTAAAAATGACACCAGGCAAGGAGTTGACACTGAACAATATCTTGCATATGCCAGAGATACTTAAAAATCTTGTGTCATGAACATTGTTAAGTCAAAATAGTTTCAAATTGGTCTTTATATTTGACAAATTTGTACTAAGTAAGGATGGCATATACGTAGGAAAAAAGTACATGTACGATGGTCTGTTCAAACTCAATGTACTCATAGTTATGCCTAAAATTAATAAGACTACATCTTCTATTTACTTGCTTGAGTTTTCTTTTATGTGGCATGGTAGATTAGGTTATGTTAATTTTGAATCTTTGTGTAGATTGATTAACATGGATTATTTGCCTAAATTTAATATTGACTTAACTCATAAATGTGAAATTTGTATAGAAGCAAAATTAATTAAAACGCCTTTCCAATTAGTGAAAATGAGTACTGAGCCTCTTGGTTTAATTCATATTGATATTTGTGATTTAAAATTTGTTCAAACATGAGGAGGCAAAAAGTATTTTATCACCTTCATAGATGATTGTACTATGTACTGTTGCGTATTTGCTACGAAGCAAAAACGGTGCCTAAGAAATATTTGTACTATATAAAACGGAGATTAAGAATCAACTTAGAAGAAAGATTAAAGCTTTAAGGAGTGATAGGGTGGTGAATATGAATCACCTTTTGGTGAATTCTATTGACAATATGAAATTAGCCATCAAACAACAACTCCTTATACTCCACGACAAAACAGTGTTGCTGAACAAAAAAATAAAACTTTAAAGGAAATGATGAATGCTTTACTTTTAATACTGAGTTACCTTAAAACTTGTGGGAGGAAGTAATAATTTCTACCAATTACGTTCTCAACAAGATACCTCACAAGAAAATGAACAAGACTTCGTATGAATTATAGAACGGTCGAAAACCTTATTATAAATTCTTAAGAGTGGGGGGTATTTAGCTAAGATGGCGGCTTCAGATCCTAAAAAGGTTAAAATAAGACCGAATATTGTTGAATGTATATTTATAGGATATGCAAATAACAGTAACTCATATCGATTTCTAGTGCACAAAAGTGATAATACAGAGATTCAAGTAGATACGGCTATTAAATTTAAAAATATATCGTTCTTTGAACTTGTATTTTTGTGCAAATCTACACAAGAGATAAATTCTATTAAAAGAACTTATAATACTGCAGTAGGCAGTAGTAGTCAAGTAGAAAATGAAAATCAATGATTAAGAGAGGATGATGAACCTAAACATAACAAACGAGCTAGATGTTAGGGTTGTATATTAAAAATTATAATTTTGATTTTAGTATTTAATTTTATTTATTAATAAAATTAGTTTTTATATTTTATGAGAATTTTAGTAAGCAATGAATGCATTTCATTAATGTTGTGCATAAATGCCTTTTATTCTACGAATTATTTAATCTAATGTGTAGAGTTCGGCTTACATACAGAAACCAGAATATCGATTCTTGTAGAATATAAGTTTTAGTTCATAGTTTAGACGGAATTGGACACACTATCGGTACAACTGTATGTTGGAGGCAAAACTGTCAAGATCATTATTTTTGTAAACTATTAACGAAAAAAATTAACTGGACGAATAAACGCCAAAACAGGCTCTAGATAAAACTTTTGATGACTAACAATCAAAATAAAATATGTGTATCCGAAGTTAATTTAGAAGAATAATTTTTTACCGGTCGAATTTTTCAACTATGATTTCAATCAAAATTGAAACTTCTATCAGATCTTCTACTATATTCTCTTATGCGATTATTGAATGTAGAGTGAGTTACAATCTATCAAGAATGTGTACCGGCAGAACCTGGACAACTTTACTCTTGAAAGACAAGTTATGAAACTGGTTCAGCCTACCCACATATTTATAGGGTTACAACAGGAACATGGGGAGTAATTATGAGTAAAACTTTCAATGGAACATAGACAGGAATTAGCGATTTTTGCAATTAAGCAAAACTCATAACAGTATCTATAATTATGAAAAACTAGCAGTAGTTTTTGTAATTTTCATAAAATACTGAATTACAGTTTACACCACTAAAGAACTATAATTATACTCTGACTCATAATCTCAAGAGTATCTTGCATTGAGTTCCTATTATTAAGTGCTTATCATTTCTCCCCACGTTAAGATTTTCGATACCCGCCAATTAAATTTAATTACTAATAATTTAATTTAATTTAATCGGTATCTTTAAATTTCTTAAGCCATTTTACTTAACTTATTTGACCGTCAGATAATCAAATCTACATACAGGGTTTGACCTAGTCAAAATTTATAAGTTTCCTTAAGGGGGTATCGTCAATCTCAATTTTTCGGGACGCGAATTTCGTCAATAATTAATATTTACTATATAAATAATACTGCTATCTAACTCACCGAAAATATAGACCCATATAAAATTGTACCCTCTAATGAATCAAAAAAATGAATATTAAATATACGCAAATCAATAATTATTTCAGGATTAAGAGGATAAACGCTATTCATAATAATTTAGGGTGTAAATAAATTTATGTAGTCAGTATAAAATTAATTACCCAAAATATTCCGTTCAATACACACAAAGTGTACTAACACAGAGAGTCAGAACAATAGACGATACTATTATCTGTTCATTATAACCAAGGCAGATCTACTAAAATTTTGTGCCATAGTCGTACTGATAGTATATCCATTTCTATCTAAACTGTAAACATAAAATTTATATTCTACAAGAACCTAAAATCTGATCTTCTGTGTGCAAGCCGTACTCTACACAACAGATTAAATACTATATAGAATATCGAACATCCATGCATAATATTAAATAAATAATACATATATATTGCTCATAAAAATTCTCATAAAATAGAAAATTAATTTTATTAAAATAAAATTAAATACTAAAAATATAATTTTCA
>JAOTRH010123729.1:0-14635 GCA_034768845.1 Heliamphora exappendiculata
CAAAGATATGGGGACGAGTATGAGTTGCAGATATGCTGGGAAGAGCATGGGTCACAACGGTGTTGGAATGAGTAAGGATTCAGGTTATGATTCTAACCTGCGATGAGCAGTAGTTTTGTGAGATGCCTACGGGAACTCAGGTTTGTGGTCTGGTTGTTACCCTAGTGGTCAGGAGTTCGTGTTTGGGAACCGTGCTGAGTGCATGTGGTTGGTTAGTGCTGAGACAACATATCCTGAGTGTGATATGTTTGGAGGTTATTTGTGTTCAACCTTAGGTTCAGAGGTGGGTACGTTGTTTGCCCATAGGAATGAAGTATGGAGTAATCAAGTTCAGCAATGTATCATGTGATTTGGCTAGCCTGGGGCGATAGGTGAGAAATCATGGGTTACGATGCCTGTGATCGATGTGTGCCTTGAGAGCGAAAGTGCGAGACGTGTCTGAATGGTTAAGAGAGTTAGTAGTAACTCTGGCTGAGAGGTCTCAAGATTGGGTTCCCTTTGTTTGATGTTGTGCGCTTTCGATGTGAGTTGCATAGGCAGTGGGCTCGAGGCTGTGATGTGGTTGTGGTTTGCCTAGCAAGAGTTAGGTGAGTAAGCGCACCTTGTGGAGTGAGGTTTTGGCACGATGGAACTGTTGATGCGTGTCTCCGTGCACGTTTAGTGATGAGTTTGTAATCCTATGGGATGGGAGGTGTTGTGCAAGGTATATAGCTTGATGGTATTCGTATGTGTGCGAATAACGTCGAAGAGTTGAGAGTTTGGTGTAGTGAATGGTCTGAAGACCGTGATCGTGGTTGATGGCGGCTGCTTGACGGTGGTCAATGTGATTTCAAGGTAAGGTTTACAGGGTTCTTGGGGGCCAAGTGTTGATGAGAACTGAGAGTACGCTGAGATTGGGTCATGGTTCCTTGTTGACCCTCTTCTTCTCTCTAGACGGAGAGAGTTTTCTTGTGGACGGTTGTCTGGTATGAGTTGTTTCATCTTTGTTGGACGGAGATGTCAGGTTTTGATCAATTCAGGGTTGTGGTTGTGTATTGAGACCGAAAATCTCTATGTATTTGGTATCCGTGTTGTGACCCTTGGAGTTGTGACTCGGGGAATTATATCGTTGTGA
Source organism: Heliamphora exappendiculata (assembly GCA_034768845.1). Lineage (NCBI taxonomy): Eukaryota > Viridiplantae > Streptophyta > Magnoliopsida > Ericales > Sarraceniaceae > Heliamphora > Heliamphora exappendiculata. The sequence continues at coordinate 1,115 of JAOTRH010123729.1, forward strand.
TTGAGTGCTTCTGGGTTTGATTCTTCGTGGTTTCGATGCGTGGTGCATAGATATGTGCCTTCTTGGATGTTGAGTATTCACGCGTATGACCTGGGATCCGATTACTCCCGCGGTTAGGGACTGAAAGGAATCGCATGATGGGGTTAGTATTATCCCACAGTGAAAAACCGTAAAGGAGTACGTATGAGTGTGGTAGACATGATAGGTTGTGGTAACCTAGTCAGTGTGGCTCATTTTGTAGGAGGGTTGAACCAGTTGGGTTCTGTTCCTTGTGAGGTTGAGAAATGCTTGTGCTTATTCTTGTGACAAGAAAGTTAGTGTTGATACACAAAGTCCTTTGTGTAGAGATCAGTAGAAAATCCTTAACTATTGTGTCCGGCTTGTTTTGGGTTGTGTGTATGGTTTTGCTTTTAGCTCATGGCGGAGCGGGAATTTTGTCAGAACCGTACGGCTGGGATATTCACACGATGGGTTTCTGATAGAATTTTGTGAGTCCAAATTCGGGTCTTGTCTGGAGTTTTGAACTGTTCAGAGTTCTTAGGGTCGAGGAGTGGTTGTCAATTGTGGTAGGTGTTACGCTTTGGCATAACTGTTGTTGTATGGAAGGTGATCTCGAGAGTATGGTGAGGTATGGAGTCAGGATATGATATTTGAGAAGCCTCGATTACTATGGTCTATTTGGACCAACGCGATTGTTTGGTTGGAAATGGAAGGGTCGTGATGAGTTCTGGACGTGAGAAAACTGCTAAGTGTAAGATGCAAGTTTGGGTTGGTTACTTGTCGAACAAGTCTTGGGTTCGAATATTCTCCTATTGTGGACACAAGAGATTAAGGTATGTGTTATGAATGTGTGGTTTGATGTCGGATGGAAGTCATTTGTCTGCCTCGTCGGATAACGGTAATCATGTTTGATTTAAGGTTGATCTGTAGTCTGGGTATCAGTGATCTGATGTCGAGATGTTGAGTTGTGCACTGATGTGTAGTGACGTGCTGTTGCATAGGCAACATGGTTGGGTTTGTACAGGTTTTGGATATTTATGAGATGTTCTGTCTGCGCGATGTGTTTGGTTAAGTGACTTATTTGGATCAGGTGACTTTGTGGTTGTGATGCCGAATTAATTTTTGGTTAGGTGGAACCTTGTCTGGGACAATGGTGTATCACCTAGTTTTTCTCTAGGGTGAGATGATGGTTGTGATGAGATGTGTTCTTTGGTATTCCAGGTGAGTAAGTGAGCTTCTCTCGGGAGTTGGGTGTTTATGTTATGGCTCGTGGATGAGCGTTGTGTTGTGGTTCATGGATGAGCGTTGTTAGCATCATCAGGGTGATGATGTGGTATCAACGTCGGTGGTCGTCTGGTGATCGTCAGAACTTCAGTAAAGTTTGTGCGTGCAGTATGTAACTTCGTGTGATCGATGTCAAGGTCCAGCATCTTGTGTTTGGACTCACAGGGATAGCCCTTGGTGTGAATTGTAAGGTGTGATTGAGCCAATTTGTGGCAATAAGAATGAGCAGGTGGTAGTCTCTATGTTCAGGTGCAGAGAGTGTTTGAGAACAAGTACCATGGTAGATTGGTCTTGTGTGATGCGTTTGTCGTTGGGATGGTTTGTGTTCAGCGAGAGCTATGTTTCGGGATTTGACGGTGTGAGTTGGATCTTGATCCGGTGTTTATGGATGTTTCATTGATGATAGTAGTGTCAGTGGTTCTTGCACATGTGGACAATTTGTGTGGAGATTGAATCTTTAAGTCATGGTTACCTCGTGTGACGACATGTTTGGGATTTCAGTTGCTGGGGAACTTGTGTTGTTATGTGGTGTTGCTGGGTTTGTATCAGAGATTGTTGATAGTTGCGGGACAGTGATTGGCTTAAGTTTCGGTGTTGAATTTCAGGGACGAAATTCTTTTAAGAGGGGGAGAGTTGTGAAACCCTGACTTGTTTCATTTTGGAATGATTAAGTGTTCGAGTTATCTCACGACCTCAGTAATATTTTAGGTACACCTTTGGCGCGTGTTTGGGTCCCTTTAAGGCTTCTTTGGCTAGTGTTTGGGCTGAAAAACATGTTTCTTGCAAAGGACCGTTTCTCTTCAACAGTCCAGTCGACTGGACTGGAGGATCCAATCGACTAGGTTGACAGTGAGTTCCTTCGATCGACTGAACTGGGAGGTCAGTCGACTGACTATGTCGGCAAGGCTTATTTTTGGTTTCCAATAGCCTTATCCAGTCCACTGGATTGGGGATCCAATTGACTGAACCGTGATATTTTGCCGTGTTTATAAAAGGAAGAAGCCTGGAGATATTTTGGAATTTCATTTTTTCCAAATATAGTTTCTTTCCCCCGAAACCTCTGCCTTCTCTTTAGATTCTGATGGGCCTAGGGCTTGGTTTTTAGCAAACTGACAGTAGATCCTTGCTATTGGTGCCGGAGGCTTCGCATATATCCAAACAGAATTCTGTTTCGTCGAGGTTTAGTTTTTAAAATGTTGAGCTTTTGGCTCACCGAGGTAGGATTCTAGACTCTACTGTTGATAAAGGGTGTTATATGTAATTATATGTATTTTCACTGGGTAGAAAATACATTAAATGTGATTTTCATGTTTAAACCTTGGTTTTGGGTAAAAAGTGTATTTTTACGCCTTTCTCGATTTTATACATGATTCGGATATGTTGATGTCCATGGTTTTCAAAAGAATGTTTGAAAACGAGGTGTTTTGTGAGAATTGTGAAAAACGTGTTTTGGAGGTTTGGAGATAACCCTTGGGGTTGAGTCTTAGCTTTTAAACGTTTGTTGGAAACGTGTTTTTACATGTTAGTAGATCTTCATGTTGATGGATTGGATCTCTTTTATACATGTAATCTATAACTGTTTTATGTGTTTTCGTAGTTGTGTTACGGTTGGTTTTTAAATGATTTCCATAATTGTACCGTGACAGTGGGTATGTTGAGTTGGGCTTCATTGCTCCTTGGTGGAAGTCCAGAAACGTGTGTAAAGTGGGTTTGCTACGGTCCCTCCGGTTAATCCCCATAAACGTGGTATTGGGTGCTTCTTCCATCGGTCGCGAAAATCTGTAAAGAGTCGGTTGCCTCCGTGAATGGCGTCAGCTGCCTCCGTGAATGGCGTCGTTGTTGTGACTCCGTATAAAACTTGTCATTACTTAGCAGGCCATAAGTGGTTCAAGACTAAAGTAATGGATAGAAGTCTATAGTTGTTACCTTTGTCTATGTGGCAGAGTCGGTACATAAGATTTTATTTTATCTTATTTTTCTCGGCTGTGTGTTCCGAGCGGAGAATACTGTTTTATTACTGTTTATCGTTTTATTTTCCTCGATTGTGTGTTCTGAGTGGAAAAATAACGTTTTGTTCTCGGTTGTGTGATCCGAGCAGAAAATCAAGTTTTGATTACGATTTTTCTTTTCCCTTAACTGTGACATGATATCTGTACTGTTGATATGCATGCTTTTAATGGTATTTGTTAGGTAGTTTATACCTTTCTGTATATGTTTCATGTTGGGTTATAACATGTTGTAATGCATATGTTTTTCTTATGGTCGTGGGCCGATGTATGCATGCTTTATGCTTTCAAGAGAACCATGAGTTGGTTATTATTTTTCGTAGTTTTTTACTACGTTTTTCGTTAGTTGGTGCAACGGCTTGTAAACAAAAGGGGTTTTTAAATGGTTTAGGTTTCATTCAAACTCTTGTACTTTGAGGGAGATTTTGGAACGGCCTTAAGCTTCTTAAAAATAAAAGATTTTCTTTATCGAAAAGTGTATTTCGTTTTAAAAGCTTGGCTTAGGGGATCGTAGTCGTAGTCCTTTGGGCTACTCTTTTAAACTACATAAATCCTTGGTAGTACGTTTTACAAAGATTTTAACCTTGTTTTGGGCTTTCTGGTTTTAATCCATTTTTGTGTTAGGACGATTTTAGTGGATGTTCGTAGGTTTTTCGTGTGACCCGGAGTTTTGGGTGTGACAAGTATACTTATGTGCGTAATGGTTATAATTGATAATTTAATATTGCCAGTATTATTATGACTATTTATTTATTTGTTTTATTTAATTAAATTTTTTTCTAAGATATCACATATTGTCTAAGCATTTTATCAGAGAGAGTCTTAGCACTTGTGTAGCTTCAGCGTTACTTACTCCCAAGAAGGATGGCTTGTGACGGATGTGTATAGGTAGCAGTGGTATAAATAAGATACCACTGCTACCTATTCGAATAGATTCCAAATCCCTCAATTGGATGATCTATTAGACCAACTAACTAGAGCATAGGTGTTCTCGAAGATAGATTTGAAAAGTGACTATCACCTTATTCGAATCAAGCATGGTGTTGAGTGGAAAATGGTCAGCAAAACCAGAGAGGGTTTATAAAAGTAGTTGGTCAATCCTTTTGGATGATAACGCGCCGAGGGTATTCATGTGGATGATGAATCAAGCACTTTCGCTATTTATTGGTAAGTTTACTGTGATTTATTTTCACTACATATTGATATATAGTTTTATGCCATAATTGCACATGCAGCATTTGTAGGAAGTACTTACTGTACTGCAGAAGGAAAAGTTATGTGGGGCAACCAAAAAGTGTTATTTTGATGGATAGAGTGTTGTTCCTTGGCTATGTAGTGTCAAAAGATGAGATTTTAGTAGACGAGTCTAAGGTTGAGGAAAGTAGATAATGGCCTCAACCTAAGACCCTGTTCAATGCGTGCAGCTTTCATGGGCTAGCAACCTTTTAGCAGACGTTTATTCCCCTCTTCAGTGGCATCATGGCTCCTATTACAGTTTATATGAAAGGGGGAAAGTTTATGTGGACAAAAGTGGCAAATAAAACTCTTTGGGGTAATCAAACAAAATTAAGCACTATACCATTCCTAGTTCTGCCAAATTTCAGACTTTTTTTTTGGTAAAAAAAATATAGTTTTTTAGATACCTTAAATTGGGGCTAACATTCACTGGTTTCGGAAGAAGCCTTTTTTGAACATGAATGCCTTTATTTCTATGTAAGGCGCAAAACATGAATAGTTGAGGATTGCAATTTTTTGAACACAATATGGAATATATTTTCTAACTAAAGTGCGATCAAATCTCTTCTGGAATCTATAGTGATGTTATTGCGATCATTCACAATTGCATTAATTTTGCAATCAACTTATCTATCTCTATCGCGACGAGTTGCGTTCTTTATTTTGGAACTTTAATTCTATTTTTTATTGATAATTCAAATTATTCATTTTATGGAACTCATTGAAGAGATCATATATGCAGAAGTTTAGACTTGTTGATTGTAGTTGATTGTAACAGCATAATCATACCACATTTATATTCAAGTGCCCGATTTATTTTAAAATCAAACTTTACTATTCATATTTTTAAATATATATATGGGTACAACTATCCAATCAATATAATTTGTTGTATAGATAATCTGTTTATTGGGTCTTACAAGTGAATGGTTCATATTAATGTCAGGCCGAGATGGGCCCACTGAAGCTTAATGTACAGTATCTATCCAGTTAGATTCTCAATGGTATGTATTGGCCGGTAATAATATTAATAACATTGAACCACACCCTCAAAGATTAGGCAATATGACATAAATTGCTCCCCAAATGTACACCAGAGAGAGAGAGAGAGAGAGAGAGAGAGAGAGAGGAAGCTCATGCAGGGCTAATATTAAGTTGTCCATATTTCATACAAAAATGAAAAACGAAAGCATCCATTAAATATTTTAATTTTTTTAATATCAATTAATGGCTATAATACTAGAAATAAAAATAAAATAAAAATAACCAAATTGTAACATGAATAAATAGCATTGATACTAATTTAGTTAGTCTAATCTCACCTAGGCGTTTTGACATTTTATATAAGCATTACCTTGCAAACCACAAAAAGCTTTCAAAATGTGAAAAATGCCCTCCAAAACTAAAAGATGCATCCTGCACCTTACTAAAAAGAATGAAAACTTGATCTCAAGCACCTTCCTGGTTTGCATTGGGTTGTTCTGTTTCAACAAACCATTTATTAATTCGTTTATGAGCAATGGATACCTGCAAACATGCATGCCACTGAGAACTCCTTTTTGTAAATCACGAAAAGCCCAGCGGGTCTAATTACAAAGAGAGGAAAGAATTTTAGAAGTTAAAACCTGTTTATCCCAATCAGTTCTGCAAGTGATTATGAGGAGCACAATCGTTTGAACGAATGTGCCGAACAGCATACCAATCCAGACACCCTACAATACAAATTCCGGAAGAAAGTTTGTGAATGAAGTAAAAAGATTTATTTTCTTATGCGTGTGAGTTTCAAAAGTTTGGTAAGGAGTAGTATATGCTCATGGAAACAGTTCAAGAACAATGATGTAGGTATTTTGCTAATTTATCCATATTAATGTTGTGTTTGGACACATCTTGCGTATGTGAAGGGAAAGGAAAAGGAAAAGGAAACTGAAAAGATAGGAAAGGAAAAAAGAGGTAAAAGATGCTATTTTATTTCTTTCATTTAGTTACATTTGAAAAATGAGAAGAAAATGAATACGTATTTGTCAAAAGAACTCCAGTTTGTTTTGTTCACTACCAATGAGAACTTCATTTGCGTATAACTTTACTTTGATAAATCCAAGATCCAAACATTGCATAAATATGTCTGCATTATTGGCGTCATTCCATGCCTTTGAATGTTGGCAATTTCAACACAGTTTGTGTTTTGCTCCAAATTTATGAGCAGGTATTTTTCAAGGTCAGTTGACAAATACAAACAAATCATATTTGTAACAAGCAAATCTTGTTTCGAAGAAAAAGTACCATGCATCCTATTCGTATTTATGTCGTTAATTTTGTTTTCATTGTCTAGCACCACGGTTTCACTCCTCTCTCTCTCTCTCGCTCTCTCTCGATGAGGCTCTCTCTCGCTCTCACTCCCGTTTCTCTTCCGTTTTCTTTTCTCTACCATACTCCGGCACCACAAACACCTCCATCCACCACTGGACACCACCGCCACCTCCAGACCCACCGCGGACCACCCTTGAAACGGATTAAACCACCACAGACGATGACAGTCGCCACCACCTTTCCTAGAATATTATTTTCGTAATCTGTTTGCACACAGCCACCACTGTGCACCTTATTACTTTTATATCGCCACCGTTCACCACTTTTTTGATGGCTTAACACCCCTGGTGAACGGTTTTGATCATTGAAAAACTCTCCCGATAAACCTAAACCTAAATAAAAACAGTAACTGCCATTTATGTTTTAGTTTTCTTATTTATGTATTTTTCATGGCTCCACGCTAACTTTCAATTTTACATTTAAAACTTTTGAAATAAAATATATTTTGTATGTTCGGTGCTTATTTATGTTTTGATTTTCTTATTTGTTTATTAAATCGATTAGATTGTACAGTATTAAAAAATATATTAAATTTTTTAATTTTTAAATAATTTGAGTTGCACACGTACACTTCAATTACTTTAATTATTTTTTAATTTATTGTGTATATATATATATATATATATATATATATATATAAAGAGATGTACTCACGAATTATGTGTATTTAGATTCTTTTAATATTTAAACATAGGAAACAGCGAGGCATTAGAGCGTCTCTAATCAACTCTCTAAAATGGGTCAATCAATTATTTTTCTTGGGCGAGACTGATAACTTGTTCAATTAAATGTTTCTTAGTTTCACAATTATTATATATAGAAAATATTAATTATTACAGATTAAATGGTGAATAATAAATAAGTAATAAATAAATATACGTAAATATATTGATATTATAAAATTTATGATTAAATTTCACTTTTAAAAGTATATTGTTATTAAAAAAAACTATTCTCATTAATTTGTTATCCCATTGTTCAATAGACAGTAAATTAGTAAGATTGTGTGTGTGTATATATATATTTATATATTTAGTGAGATTTATTATTTTTTATTTGTATTTAGTTCTGCAAATAAAACTATATTATTTAATCGGTAGAGTAAAGTATTAATTTTAATATTATTGAATAATTTCTCTTCAAAGAGGTCGCCACCACCGACATTATTATGATATTTCTCCATTTGTATTATTATTAACAACATTAAAAATATAATTGACCCAATTATTCGATACTTAGGTTCCGTTTGTTTCAGTCAAAAATACTTTTTGATAAATATTTTTTACAATTTTTGGTGTTTGGTATGAAGAAAAATAAAAATTAATAAAAATTATTTTTCAAGTCAATGGAACATAAGTTGATTTAACGTTTTCCATTTTTAAGGCAAAAAAAGTTTTCCACCCTTACTAGCGGGGGTCCAGGGGTCAAGGGGTTCGAAGTCCGGGGTCAAGGGGTCTGGAGTCCCGGAGGTTCGGGGTGCTAGGAGTTCCAAGGATTTTTGAGTCCGGGGTCCTGAGGGTCCAGTGGTCTCATGTCCCGAGATCCTGGGGGTCCGACGTCTCAGAGGTTTGGGGGTTTTGAGGGTCCGGGGTTCCAAGAGTCCTAAGGGATCGGGGGTTCGGGACACAAGGTCTCGGGGGTCTTGGGGATCTGGGGGTTTGTGGTCTCAGGGGTTCTGGGATCCTATGGGTCAGTGGTCTCGGTGGTTTGGGGATCCTAGGTGTAATATCTCGTATTTTTGAATAGCACGGTACAACATTAATAGAAATAATGATTTCTCATAAAACTCGTAAAATCCTAGAACACGAGAAAAGTAGAAGAAATAAGTTTTTGTTAAGAACTTAACGGGTCAAGGCCCAAAACTAAAAAGAAAGGCCAAGCGAAGAAAGAACCAAGCAAAAGAAATACGCAAAATAAAGAATGACCCAAACTAAAGAAAAGACCCAAGACTCCATATGGCCCAAGTACCCATAAGCTTAAAATTTAAAAAGGCCTAAGTTGCCATAAAGCCCACAACCAAATGAAGGCCTAAGCTTTCTATATGGCCCAAATGGCCCATGAACAAATAGAGGCAAATGTTTTTCATAAGGTCCAATTGGCCCACAATTAAATAAAAATGTCCAACCTCATAAATTTCAAAACCAAGTGAGACCTAAGATTAATAAAAAGTCTAAAGTCCATTAATGATCCAAAATTAATGAAAGGCTCTAGATAATATTTTATCAAGTTCAAATTCTAATTCATTTTACATGCCCAAGATTTGAATAAGACCCAAATATAATCAAGACCCAAAGTTAAATAAGACCCAAGTAGAACTCAAGGCTTGAAGATTAATAAGGCCCAAATAGCAAATCAAGGCCTAATGAATTTAATTAGACCCAAAACTAATTTAGACCAAATTCCAACAAAATGCTCAAGACAAGTAAAAGCCCATGTCTTAAAAGTGTGGCCCAAGTATAATCAAAATTAAATATTCAAACTAAGTTAAAGCATAATTAAGGCCCAAGTATTAATGAGTCCCAAGCTTAATATAAGTTCAAAGTATTTAATAAGGTCAAAATGCAAGAAAGCCCAAATTTACACAAGGCCCAAAACACAAAGAAAAACACAAGTAGGATTAAAGGCCCAACAAAATTAATAGCACAAATCTTGTAATTATGTTAGGGTTGTATACTAAAAATTATTATTTTAAATTTTAGTATTTAATTTTGTTTCTTAATAAAATTACTTTTTTCATTTTATGAGAATCTTAATGAGCAATGTATGTATTTCATTATTTATTTAATATTGTGCACGAGTGTCTTTTATTATACATAGTATTTAATCTGGTAGATAAAGTTCGACTTATATATAGAAGACCAGATTATTGATTCTCGTAAAATATAAGTTTTGGTTCACAGTTTAAATGAAATTAGACATACTATTGGTACGACTGTAGTACAATATTTTAGTAAATCTACATTGATTATGGAAAACAGTAATTGTTTTGACAATTATTCCGATTTATTGTGCTAGTGTACTTTGTATGTATTGAAAAAAATCAAATTGGAATAATTAATTTTGTACTGACTTTATAAATTAATTCACACCCCATGGTTATTATAAGTGCTTGTACTCTTTATCACGAAATAATAATTATTTACGTATATTTAATATCCGTTGTTTTGATTTATTAGATGGTGCAACCTTGTATGAGTCTATAATTTTAGTGAGTTGGATAGTAATATTAATTATATGATAAACATTAATTATTGACGGAATTCAGATCTTGAATAATCAAGATTGATGATACCTCCTTAAAGAAGTTTATAGATTTTGACCAAGTCAAGCCCTACATATGAATTTTATAATTCGACAATCAAATCACTAAAGCGGAAAGATTTAAGGAATTTGTTAAGAAGCCGATTAAATATAATTGTCAGTAATTTAATTTAATCGACAGGTATCCGTAGTCTTAACGTGGGAAGAATAATTAAGCATTTAATAACAGGAGCTCGAATATTACAGTTTTGAGAAAATGACTGGGAGTGCAATTATAATCTTTAGTGGAATGAATTATAATTTATGTTTTACGAAATTGCTTCTAAGTTGAGACAGAATTTCATAATTACATTAGAAGTCTATATCTTATTTACTCTACAGGTCCCTACTGTAGCATATTTATAAGTTATTATAAGACTTAACCACCAGATATTCCATATATATAACATTCTAGGGTTTTCACGTCTTATGAATCCAAAAAACAGGCAATTAGACAGATTTTGAAGAATATGATAGATCGAAACCCACACTTTGTTCGTGTTTCACCATTACCATCGCACCACTGCCACCACCGCCAACACTATCATTCTGCCACAAGTATATGATTCAGAGGGTTGAGGGTCCGGGATTCGTGGGTCCCAAAGGTCCGAAGGTCTAGAGTCGCTAGATCCCTAAGGTTTAAAAGTTTAGGTTCCCGAGAGTCTAGGGTGTCTGGGGTCTCATGGTCCCGAGGGTTCGGGGTCTAAGGGGTCCGGGGATTTATGGGTTCAGGTTCCTAGAAGTCCAGGGTCTTAGGGTTTGGGGGTTCTGGGTTCTAGGTTGCGGGGGTCTGGGTTCTGGTGGTCGCGGGAATCTAGGAGTTTGGGGTCCTGGGTATCGAGGTCCCTAGGGTCCTAATTTTTTGGTGTCTTGGGGTCCCAAGGGTTTTGAGTCCTACGGGTCTGGGTTTCTAGCGGTTTGAGGGTTCGAGGGTCTAGAGGAACGGGGTATTGGGGATCTTGAGTGTTAGCTCAAGGGCTTTTTAATTTGATTTTGATGATTTTCATAATTTATTTTTTAAGAATAAATAGTTTTAAATGGATACTATTTTATATTTTCAAAATGAAAGTGTTAACACATTTTGAACAATCAAAGTTGACACCTTAGCCAAAAAAAAATGACTTTTATCTCAAAAGGTTCAAACACTTAAAAATTTTTTAATTAGAATTTTTTGCGTTAATCTTAATTAAAAATTAAGTCAAACACTTAAGGGAAAGTATACTTGAAACTTATCAAGTGTGTCAACACCAATTGATCAAATGTTTTGACACCCTAACTGTTTTTTAAGTTGATCTTTAAGTACCAAAATGTTAGTGTCAACACAAACTAGTGTTGTGTCAACACAAAAAGTGTCGAAATACCTAGGACTTATTTTGAGTCGACACAAATCCATTTTGTGTCGACACAGAAGTGATCCTCGCTTTTGGTTTTCGGAAGTTTGGGTCGAAACAAATGAAAATCGTGTCGACACAAAATAACCGAGACCTCCTGCAGATTTTTTGTGTCGACCCCACGACAAATCGTGTCGACCAAAATGTCCCGAAGTTTGCCTGCAGAATTTTGGTGTCGACCCCAAGAAGATTTGTGTCGACACAAAACTACCGAGACTTCCTGCAGAGATTTAGTGTCGATACCAAATGGTTCCTCCAGATGGTGAAGTTTCAAACGAGTCGACACCAGATTTATTTGTGTCGACCCCAGAACATTGGAAGATAAAGTGCATAATTTGTGTCGACCCCTCAGAACATTCGTGTCGACCCAACCATTTGAAGAACCCTGCCCTAGACGCGTTGTGTCGACACCAAAGATATTCGTGTCGACCCTAAAGACGGGAATTCAAAATACGGCAGATCTCAACGGTTGGATTTTTGGCATTTATTGCCCCAACCTACCTCCAACGGTCAAGAACTAACAAGAACTTATGTAAGGAGTTACTTTTCAGCATTTAAAAAAACATCGAGACTTGCATTTATTGTTCTATTGCTCAAATCCATCTCAAAAATCATCAAGCTCATATTTATTACTGCAACTCCTGTTCTTATTCCTCATCTCTCTTTACCATTTCATTTATCGTAAATTAATCTTGTAAAGAGAGTGAGTGTTCTTTATTCATTACATCTAATTTATTGTAATCAATGGTGAGTCACCCTGTTAGCCTTTAAGTGAGTGAGTGAAACTCATCAAAGAAGAGTTCAAGAGAGATTAGAAGAAAACATTGACTTATTTTCATAGGATCTTCTTGAAGCTGTAGCAGGCTTGTGAATGTGTCCGTAAATATTCAGATAGCTCAAGTGGAATCTTGAAGCTTGTAAAGGCTTTGAATACCCCAGAAGTATCCTGAATAGTGGAAATACTCAATGGAGAACTTGAGAAGTGGACGTAGACTAGGATAAAGCCGAACCACTATAAATCGCTGGTGTCTGGTTCTATTTCTCTATCCCTCATCTTTTAATAATTGATTTGATTATATAATTGCATATCTTGCTTTATAGTAATATTAAAAAAAATTTGAAAAGATTTTTTAAACTTTTTATCTCGTTAAAAGACCCAATTTACCCCCCTATTGGGTTGCCTAGATCTAACAATTGGTATCAGAGCTCGGGCTCTTGCTTTTAACGTAACAGTCTAAGAGTTTTTTTATGGCAACCACTAGTTTTGAACCTGTCTAATCTGAAGGTCAATCGACCAACAGACCCCCTTTGTTCAATGTAATAAACAATAACTATTGAAAGGCTAGAATGAGAATTACATTCAAGCCGTTGACTATGACCTTTGGCGGGTTATTATAAATGGACCCAAAAGACCCACCAAAACCATTGAAGGGGCTATTGTTCCTAAATCAGAGGCTGAATGGACCGAGATTGACATAAGGGAGATACAAAAAATTGTTAAAATCATGAATCTCCTGTATTGCTCACTTGACCCAAACAAGTTCAATAGGATCTTGACTTGTGACACCGCTAAGGAAATTTGAGATAGACTCGAAGTTACCTATGAGAGTACAAATCAAGTAAAATAGTTAAAAATCAGTTTGTTTGTACATAATTATGAGTTATTCAAGATGAAGTATGATGAAACAATTTCTGATATGTTTACTCGCTTTTCTAACATTATTAATGGACTAAAATCTCTTGACAAGATTTACACTAACGCAGAAGTGATCAGAAAAATTCTGAGGTGTCTGCCAAAGAGTTGGGAAGCTAAGGTCACAGCTATTTAAGAAGCCAAAGACCTCAACAGACTAAGTTTGAAAGAACTTCTTGGTTCTCTCATGACTCATGAGATGAACATCAAGATGGATGATGAGGAAGACAGTAAAAAGAAGAAA
>JAOTRH010123740.1:0-14635 GCA_034768845.1 Heliamphora exappendiculata
TCATCCTGAAAGGCTGATGGTCTTCTTTCCAGCCCATTAAACATGCTCTCTCTCTCTCTCTCTCTATCTCTCTCTCTCTCTCTCTCTCTCTAATATAAAACTACTCACTTTGTATGGAAAGAGACAAGGGAACCTTTAAAAAGGGTCAACCAGAGTAATTATTCAAAGCATTACCTGGTTTGTTAAGTGTACATGGTATTTTTATTTAATTTTAAATAAATTAAAATTTTTACATTAATTACACATCTGAATTGTCATAAAAATATATAAAAATGTTATTATCACAAAATGATAATTAAATTCCAAAAAAAACTTATATAACAAACACAAGCAAAAGAAAAATAATGAGTGATTGAATTACATTATATCTACTCTACAAATTTGTAAAACTACTACAACTCTTAAATAATGTCTCATTGAAGAAAGAAATTACACTATATCTACTTTTACAATAAAAATAAATGAAAAGATAAATTGATATTAATTTTAAAGAGAAAGAGATACAAAATTTACAATAATAACTTTTTATAACTTTGTGAATTTATTCACTTTTTCACTTCAATTAAGCTTGTCTACTTTTTCAGATTCAATCTGCACTTTTTGTCCCATGCTCTCTACCACACATTTTTCACATATTGAAATCATTTCTTTTAGCTTCCCACTCTTTCCATCATCATTCTATATGTTCCTCTACACGTTCTTTTATCTTTTCACCAGTACCACTTCGTGTTTCATGAATTTTTTTTTTTTTACAATGTTTATATATATATATATATATATATATCTTCAGAATTTCGTAACTTCCAAGTGAACGTACAAGAGAATATAATAATAATAATAATAATAATAATAATAATAATTTACTAACCACTAAGTCATTTAAAAACTTAATTGTTTGAGAGAAAAATATCTATTATTTATATTTTTAACACGCACTCCCACGCGTAATCTGGTTCTTATCCATAAAAGGATTCGACACATAATAAGTATTTTAGCTATCAGATAGGGCGTAAAATTATTGATCCTAATTGATGTCGGAATTTAAATACTAATTTTCAAACGAGAACAGAATAACATATATGTGCACACTAAAGAAAAAATTACACAAAAATTTACGTAGTTCGGCACAACCTACCTACATCTACAGGTGAAAGAAATAATCAATTACAATTGTAGAATGTACAATTTCGATATCAAATACTCCCAAAATTCGACGCCCATAATTCAAACCCTAAAATCAATTTCATTTTTTTGCTCAAAAGTTACTCTTTTGCCTCCAGTATTTTTTCATCTCTCTCTATATCTTTGCCCTTTTTGATTCAAATCTCCACACAATAACTAAAGTTATAAGGTCCTATTTATAGATAAATCCTAGAAACCCTAGCTCTCATATAATTATAAAACTCTACACATATTATATTTCTTAAGGATTCATGATTCCAGCTCAATCTAAATATATGCAAATAAAATATTAATTATATAGGTCTCCAGAATACAAGACATATACCCAATAATTTTCACATTGGTTTGAATTTTACAAACCACCTTAAAAATAACCAGTATCGATGTCGATTTTGCTATCGTTGTCAATCTGTCGCACTCAAACTAGTATGGCCTGCAACTCTACACTGATATAGTTGACACGTATTTGTCAACGCATTCGTTGTCACTCCACCCATTTGCCGATGTGTAATGATTGCTAATCATCTGTCGAATCAAAAAATCGCTATTTGATTTGACTCTACTTACAACTAAAATTCCTATTGTATCAATTGATGATTAGTCTTTCACCATGGATTGAACGAGATTGCTATCGATTATCTCTGATCATCCGTAATTAAACCTGATCGCTGTTAATCACTTTTGATCTCACCCGACCAAACTTAATCTATGCCAATCTATCTAATCTCATTAAATTATTTAGAATTTAAAAATTTTGACCACATCAACGAATTTACAGCGTTAAAAAATTTTAAGATACACCTTTGCTTTTAATTATTTTGCTATATATGCAAACCGATATAACAAAAATAATTTAGAATCATCAGTTTTAACACTGCAATCACACCCAATCAAAATCCTTGCAAATCAACACAGTATCTTTAGATTCCTGATTAATGGCATGAATCACCATTAATCACACAAACCCTTCTAAATTAAGTTATCCAAAATCAAAGTGTTGAATATCCGTGTATTGAATGGCGTGAATCACCTTGGCACGCCACTGTTGTGAGTTCAACAATCCAACGTTGTCTCTCTTTTTTTTTCTTTGTGCAAAAAAATTAAATAAATTATTCTTTGATTTAATTGAATCAAAATAAAAAATAATACATGTGCTCCAATCTTCCACCATGGCTTTCTATCTTCAATCGTCGACTCCGATTCCATTTATTGGGATTTAAATGTCGATCAAGGGCTTACCATCTCACCCTCCAATCTTCCACCATGGCTTTTATATCTTCAACTGTCGACTCCGATACTATTTATTGGGATTTTAATGTGAATCAAGCGCTTACCATCTCACCAAAACCCGCAGGTGGTGGTGAAGGCGTAACTTTGTTTTCTTAAAGAGTACAGCGCCAAGCGCCACAAGTCGACTGTGACTCGACTCAAACCCAGGCCTCCGCCACGGCAAAATGCTAGCCCAAACCCAGGCCAACAATCCCCCCTCAGCACCTGCCGCACAACCCGCAAGACACAGGGCCTTCCACGATGGGGAATCGAACTTGAGATCTCGCTCTGATACCAATTGTGATCAAGCGCTTACCATCTCACCAAAACCTGCAGGTGGTGGTGAAGGTGCAACTTTATTTCTTTAAAGGGTACAGCGCCAAGCGCCACAAGTCGACTGTGACTCGACCCAAACCCGGACCTCTGCCACGGCAGGATGCTGGCCCAAACCCAGGCCAACATTAAACACCAATTTCTGAACGCGAACAGAAGCACATCCATGCACACACTAAAAAAAATCACATAAAAATTTATGTGATTCGGCACAAGCTGCCTACGTCTACGGGTATGAGAAATAATTAACTATAACTGTATAGTGTACAATCCCGATATCAAAAATACCCCAAAATCCAACACTAATAACTCAAGCCCTAAAATCAATCCCATTTTCCTGCTAAAAGGTTACTCCCGTGTTTCCGGTATATTTTTTCTCTCCCTACATCTCTACTCCCTTTTGATTCAAATCTCAACATAATAACTATAGTTATAATATCATATTTATATGCAAATCTTAAAAATCCTATCTCTCACATAATTATAAAACCCTAACATATTATACTTCTTATGGATTCATGATTCTAACCCAATATAAATATATATAAATAAAATGCTAATTATATAGGTTCACAGAATATAAAACATACACCAGCAATTAATTATTTATCCTAATTCAACTAATTAATTATTTATCCTAATTCAACTAAAATTCTAAACTATTAGAGAGTAATAATTTTATTTAACCATCAACTGTTAGAAAATTTAAAAATCTTATTATTTATATTTTCCTGATTAATTAATTGTACCAACACTAAGAATTAAAGAAGTACATGACGTGCTTCTAAATAAAGGAACAGCGTGAGAAGAGAAGCGTGGACAGTGCATGGGCATGGAAAAGCTGGAAATAAAAAGCGTGAAAGCTACGGAGCCTTGGTAGAAATATCTACTGTTCTACCCAAAAGATTTTTCCTCAAGATTTTAATTAGCGGAAAAGGGAATTTTAATTATTTCCATTATGCTAATAAATGCAGATTTTCATTTTCATTTATATTATTAGAGTTACATTATCCTTCTTTGTGGAAACAATTTAACAGTACTTAAGTCTCCGTATGGCATATGGATAGAATTAAGGAAAAAAAAAAACTTAAAACATCACCTTAAACAAATTCTTAAACAGAAACCAACAACATATACATACAAAATAATTAGATGCAAATTCTTAAAGATAGATAAGTTTGTAAAAGACCATGCATAGCTAAAAAAAAAAGTAGAGGTTTTTGGGTTCAACTTTTTTTAACATTTATAAAATTTATACTTTTTAGAATTTATTCATCAAAATCTAAGAAATGATATTTCTATTATTTTAAAATTATGTAAAAATGAAAAAGTAAGTTTTTGAATATTAAATCTCATTTGATAAAAGTCTTTTTCTATAAATAAAAGGTATTAAGATGACTCAATGTTTTTAAGTCAAATTTTAAAATAATCCACTCAAAAAGCATATTATAGAAAAGTGGGAAAAAACTAATAAGTAAACTTTGACTCAATGTTGTACTATTTATAGTTTTTGATAAATACTTATAATATTTAAATATACCACATTAATAATTGACGGGGAATGGGTCGAAATCTAAGCCCAATGGGCCACATTGAGGCCCAAAGGTGAAAGGCCCAATAAGGATGGGTCGGCTTCCACGAGGGTTGGTCTAAGGCCAAGCTAAGTACGGCCATCGACGAACGTGAGCTCGGGCGCAAATGTCGCATTTAATGTGATATGACCAACAAAGTATAATATTTAATGCGATGTGACCATGATGAAATAACATTAAATACGATTAGACCGAGTGCTTCCCGCCCATCGAGTGCCTTGCAGTCTTAAGAGAAGTATTTATTACTGGGGTCTCGACTCAAAGAATGGGCCGAGATAAGAACATTTATGACAATATGACTGCAGTTGATCAGTCACCGCCACTAACACAGTGATGAGCGTGGTGTAGTCGTTTTGTAGAGCCGCATCTCAAACAAGATCATCATGAGGATTGAAGAGAGAGAGAGAGAGAGAGAGAGAGAGAGAGAGAGAGAGAGGGCATCCTCCACTATAAAAGGGGAGGGCTCAAAGGCCAAAGTAAGCACAACCAGATTCTACTAGCCAAAACGCTGTCAACTTATCTTTTTACTAGCTTTTTCTCTCTTAAATTCTCTCTAACTTTATCATCAGATTGACTTCCAACAAGTTGCTGCCGGTCAATCCACGTTTGTTCACTCTTTCAGGTGCTAGTCTATTGGTGGATACGATCGGTCTAGGTTCAACTTATTAAATAAATAAAATTTTTGGGGCACCATCATACATTTTGCACCGTCTTTAGGAACCTAGTTTAAAACATATTACAAAACTAACAATGGCGACACCTTCAAAGGTGCCCACTATTCTTGACGAACATGCTTCATCAGGTTCTATAAAAAGGCGCAAAATGCGAAGAAGGGAGGAGAAGAGACTTTCTCATGAGACAACAATGACCCTCGAGCATGACCTCACTAGGGAGTTAGCATTCTACGCAATGGGGCAGGAAATCTTGAGGCTTCGCTCTTCATTGAGGAACCAGGATTGGTACCCCCAAGTCTAAGTGGGGAGCTCCCATACCAGGGAGTCGAAATCCCCGAAGCTGAGGGGAAAAAAGGGAGAGGATGATATCAACCCAAAGCTTGGGTAAATTTTTCGGGAGTTTACCAAGCAAAGGGAACATTCGAGCACAGAAGAAAGCAGTTACACTCTAAGGAAATCCAGGAAGAACAAAGACCCTCTGTGACGGAATAAGGAATCAATGCCAGCGTATTACACTATGGCCAAACCAAGTGATGCATAGGAGGGGATGATGACCACACCATTCATCGAGCACATAAACAAGGCCGTGCCTCTTAGAAGTTTGTCCGTGCCAAGGTTCAAGTCATACGACGGACATTCTGACCCGAACATGCACATCAGCCATTACAGGCAAATGATGGCATTGTGGAGTGGTAACAACGCTTTCATGTGTAAGGTGTTTTCGTCTAATTTGGGCGAGGTCGAACTGAGATGGTTCGACTGTTTGCTGCCTCAGTTAATAACGAGCTGGAGAGACCTGCCGAAAGGGTTCGTAGCTCGCTTCGTCAGTAACACAAAGATTCCAAAAGAAATAGATTCACTTATGGAGCTACGGAGGGAAAAGAAGGAGTATCTACGAGATTACGTGAGAAAGCATTGAGAGGTGTATAACAACATTGAAAACTGTAATGATAAGCTGACTATGGCCTCTTTGATCAAGAACGGGCTTCAGCTAGGAGGAAAGTTGATAGCCTCTCTTACGAAGAAGCCACCCCAAGATATCTCGACATTGATGAGTCAAGTGAAACAATACATCAGAGTAGAGGAAGATGTTGGAAGAACTGAGGCTGAGGTGAAGCCAAAGGAACGAAATCCGAGCCTAGATAGATTCAAAAAGTCCAACCCAAGGCAGACGAGGACGAGTCCACCGAGATCGAACAAAAGATCAAGGGGAGAGCCACTAAGCACCTATATTAGACTAGGAGTAGACTATAGAGGAAGGAAAGTTGTGAACGCAGTGTTCAAAGAGTTGATCCACAAAATTCTGCCACAGATCAAAGATAGACCTTACTTCACGTGACCGCCTAGATTGCCTAACTCAGTTTAATAGTCAGCAGTAGAAAAAGGAATACGATGGAGGTGTTCTTATCACGGGGAGAGAAGTCATTGGATGAAAGATTGTCAGGCCTTCAAGAAACATTTTGAGGAACTAGTCCAGCAGGGACACTTGAAAGAATTCCTAAAAGAAAGGGCATGGCAACAGTTATTCCCAACTACGAAACGGGTAGAACCATCCGCCAGACCAGCGAGACACAGAATCATCAACGTAATTCACAGAGTAGTGGAGCAGGGTCAGAAAATCTCTATGCGAGGGCAGATGAGAAAGCTCAGCCATATAGTGGAGGTGATGAAGGTGCAAACAACGAGTGGGAAGAGGTTGAAGCCAAAAGGATGCAAGAAAGGGATCATGTTCTCGGAGGAGGATTCTGAATAGGTGAAGCACCCGCACAGTGACGCTTTGGTGATATCCTCAACCTTTCTGGCTTCGAGTTTAAAGACTAAACCCCGTCCTAGACTTCGCTCGTTGGATTCAACTCTCAATCAATCTAGCCTTTGAGGAGAGTTACTATCCCAGTCAAGGCAGGAACGGTGGAGCTCCTGACGAACTTCTTGGTGGTGGACGTACCCTCGGCCTACAATGCCATTATGGGCCAAACTTGGTTGTACGAACTAAAGGTCGTCCCATCTACATATCATCAAATGCTAAAATTTCCCACCACTTAAGGGGTGGAGGTCATCTACTGAGACTTAGTTGCCTCTAAAAATTGCTTTGTGGTAGCCCTTAAAGTCGAAATTCACGCTAAGGAAGTCAAAGTGGTTGAAGAGGTTGACTAATCTGTCCTAGAGAACGTCAGTGTGGAGGCTAAAGATAAAGACTTAGAAGAGCATGAAATGGTCATAATCGATCCCACGATTTACTCTTCAACAATAGAATCTTCATCTCTTTCTCATTCATATAGCCCGACCAGTCTCTGGTGCCATAAGTATGTGTCTCTCCCGCTGTCAGCAATTGCTGCCATGTCTCTTGTGCTAGATGCCATGTGCAAAGTGCACGTTTTTGTTCCATGGGCCACTACCATAGTGCCCTTTCTAATCTTTCATGCATCACTAGCAAAAGTCACTGAATGCCCTTTAATGTCAAGTTGCCTAATATAAACTAAATTTCTCATCTTCCTAGGAACATGTCATACCTTATGTATCACCCACACGGATCCATTTGGTAATTTTATTCACATAACTCCAGTACTCATCATATCCAATTCTTCTCCATCTATTAAGTATACCTTCCCAAAATCACCCGTCACATAATTTTTAATAATTTCTCGGTGTGCTGTAGTATGAAAGAATGTTCTAACACTCAAGTTGCCGCCTAAACCTGGATTTGTTTCTACACTTTCTGGACTTTAATCTGCCCCAAATCTGATTTATGTCAGTACCTCTTTCCCTTGCTTTGACATTCAATGCCGAACTAGTATTAGATCTAGAGCCAAACACCTCACCAGCATCTCTCCTGCTAACCTTTTCACTTAAAATTAGATCCCTAATATCATCGTATTTGAGTTTATTCTTTCTGGTAGAATTGCTCACTGCTGTTCTCATTGCTTTCAAACTGTTTGATAGTGAAGCCAAAACAATTAAAGCATGGATCTCATCTTCAAAGTCACTCTCAATGGAAGACAGTTGATTCGTGATAGTGTTGAACTCATTTAAGTGCTGTGCAACAGGGGTACCCTCTGCTATCTTAAGATTAAATAATTTTTTCATAAGATGTACATTGTTATTAGGAGAGAGTTTTTCATATATACTCGACAAAGCTGCCATCAAGTCTGTTATAGTCTTTTCCTCTATCACGTTGCGTGCCACTGATTTGGACAGCGTTAATCGAATAACTCCCAACACCTATATGTCGAGTAAATTCCATTCTTTATCTTTTATGCTCTCTAGTTTCATACCTAGAAGCAGAAAGTATAACTTCTTTCCGTACAAATAGTCCTTAATTTACATCATCCAATATCTAAAATTCGTTCCACCAAACTTCTTTATCTCTGTCAATCTTCTATCTTTTTCCAAATGTGTTCTTCAACCCTCCTAACTCAGAACTCTGACACTAGTTATTGGAGGTTAGAGTACAGTATCGATAATCTCTCCCAAGATCATCAACGCACCATAAATCACACAAAAATAAAAATAAAAAAAGAAATAACAATCACACTATCGAGACATGAGAATTTACGTGGTTAGACAAGTAGTGCCTATATTCACAGGCTCACGCTTTTAATATGTACTTGAAAGAATACAAGAGGAATGTATTTTGTGTAAATGCAATACAAAGAATAGATCAAAACTTTATGACAATTGCAACCTTAGCAGCCACTTAAAGGTGTAAACCAGCACAAACCGCTTGAGTGGTCATTGAACGGTCAAACATCGGTGTAAACCAGCACAAACCGCTTGAGCGGTCATTGAACAGTCAAACATCGCTTTTGGATTCTCATGTAGACTTACAGACCGCTTGAGCGGTCTTAAGACGGCTCGATCCGTCTGTTCCAAAAATAATTTTCTTCACACTTTAAACAGGTGCCCTTAACACGAAAGTGGAAACGTTACTATGCCCATCTTCTTAAATTTGCTTTTAAATCTGTTTGCAGACCATAGTCTAACAATATTTACAGCATTTTATCATGTTGAGTGACCATCTTCGATCAATAAATATCAACTTTGTAAAGTCGATGTGGAGGCAATAGTTCTTTTGCGAAACGTTGCGGAGCAGTAGCATATGAGGGTTTTTTTTTTCTTGTTTTATGTAATGTCGAGCCCTCATTCCGTAGGAGTTTGTATTCTCTTGTGTGGAGTGGAGGTTTGATGTTCTTTTTTGTGGAAATTGTTTTTACTTCTTTTGTGAGGACTTTTTACTATTTTTTAGGGCTATTTTATTTTTATCAATGTACTCTTATTTTTGATTTATTATTGATCAAAAATATATTTAATCCTAGTACATCTTTCTTGATAAAAAAATGATATTTGAGGAGAGTGATTCTCACTTGCCCTTGTGTTTTCAAGTAACACAACTTTATTTTTTGGACAAAAACTATTTTATTATCTATGATATAATTAAAAAATCGTTACAAAGCATTTTCGCTTCGGTAACTCAGTTGCCCTAATGATGAATTTGCTCCTCACTAGTCACTAATTTGAATCTCTTCGTAACGACGTTTTTTGACCATTAATTTTCCCAAGAATAGGCACAAATGGAACCAAGCACCCGGTTATTGGAGAAAAAAAGGAAATTTTGGGCTAGGTGCTATTTGGGCATCTTGTATTCTAATAAATTTCAACTAAAAATTATATTTCATTAAGTCTTATTTAATATTTTTTATACAAAGATTACTTCTAATATACCATTTACTCTTCACACCGCCATTGCTACCACCACCACCACCACCACCACCACCACCATCGTCACCGGTACTTGCCACCATCGCCAAATAAGACATTTTGCTTACAAACTTGACAAATGAGATATTTAGTTTACAAACTTAGCACATAAAATATTTTTTCTACAAACTTGAAAAATGAGACATTTAGCATACGAAATTAACAAATGTCTCATTATCAATACATGACTACATAAATGTCTCATTAATAAAATGAGACATTTTGCCTACAAATGTGACATTTAGCTTTCAAAGTTAACAAATGAGACATTTTGCCTACAAACTTAACAAATAAAAAATTTAGCCTACGAAATTGACAAATGAAACATTTTTCCTACCGTTTTTATGTCTCATTTTAGCTCAAATAAAAAACTTTAATAAAATATTCTAAATGTCTCAGTTGTACAAATGTCTTACATTGTTTCAGTACCAAAATATCTAATATCCACTGGCTGGTCTCATTCAAACATCTCATCTAACACTTTACATGCAACCTCAATCGGAACACATAAACACACACAAATACACACACTCACACACACATAGATAGAGAGAGAGAGGATCTTTTCCAATCAAATACTCACGCATTGTCATGTAATAATTTTAAAATTATTATCTGCTCTTCACAACTAAAAATAGGTGTGGGTTTTGCTTGAACAGGAAATTGGATGAAGACCATGGAATTCGATTGTAAAAGCATCAGTGCTGCTATAAGCAACATTTACCAATAATAATCCAACTACGCAAGCACTCAAATCAATTCAGCGAGTTCTTAAAAACTCCCATTTTATTGTTGGGGTTCTCAGGAGCTTCCTGTTCATCCCAGTGAGTTCTTCACCCCATTTTGGCCGACCGACGCAGAAGAATTTCTGCTTCAAGATCGCTTTGTGATTTCACACAGTTTCTAATTGATCAATCGGTGATCAATCGGGAAGAGATCATTGGACAGTTCATTGTTTGGCAGCGAGTGGCGGAGAGAGAGTGAGAACGGGTTTGAAAATAAAGACAATTATCCAACTAATCGAAAAAAATTTAAAAATATGACCTAATAGAATGTTAAAAAAGTACTTAGGATTTAATAAAATATAAGTTACTCAAATAGGATCCTAAATTAATTTTCTCAAAAAAAAAAAATACAGTTCCCATTCATGCCGATTCACCCAACTGAAAATTTCAACCTCTAACAATAATTAAAGTTTTACCCAACAAACTGTTCTAACAATAATCATAAATATTTGCAATCTCGCTCTAGTATTGGATGTCTTTCTTAAATATATTGCTTACAAAGCACAAATTAAATGAATGAAATATTAAGCCCTTGTTTGGATAGCTTTTAGCTATTTAGTTTTTTTTTATATTTTCTAAATTATTTTTTATTTTATAGTCAATTGATTTTTAAATCTTATAACTTACTCAGGATGAAAAAATTTAAAAGTATACACATTTGAGCAAACACTGAAAACAAATTACCAAATACGAAAAGAACTCGTTAAAGAACTTTTTCCATTTTATTTGGATTGTTTTTAAATTTTTTGATCAAAATTCTTATTTTTCTATTTTTTTATAAAGAGAGTAATATAAAAAGTATGTCGGTTTGACTTAAAGTTAAAAAAAAAACAAATAATTACCAATTTTCTTTTTTTTTAAAAAATTGTACAAAAAATAATTTGAGAGGAGATCCATATCTAAAAATCATAAAAAATTGTAAAAAACCCATCCCAACGCAGACTGATTTGGATGATCATTTATGTTTGTGCCGACATTATGAAAAGTTGATCTGATTCCGATTCGTCAGATATATGCGTAAGGATTATATTAATTGGAAGTATTGAACTGTGAAGCAGAATTGTTTCACTTTTCATTTATGAGTGTGCATAATCGTTGGAAGGCTCACAAGTAATAGTAGATATACGATTCAGCATTAACAAATTAGGTTTAGAAAGGTCATGTTTAGTTGGAAATGGGTTAACGAACAAAACTCATTAGCTCATTAACTCATTAATACAGCATGACTAAGAATTTTTTTTTTACGTTTAATTTTAGTATTCTAATCAATCAACGAATTGAAGAAAGTTCTTGTATTCAGTATTAATTCTCAAATTAACGAACTCATAATTTTATCCTTGTTTATTATTTTTTATATTTATTCTCGAATCAACAAATTCAAATTCTTATCACACTTCTTTCTTTAAATTACATGTTTCCATTCGAATGGAAAAACCCTTTGTAGACAATCATGCTTTTAATGACTACTTATCAATAAATTAATGCTTTTTTGTTGTTTCACAAAAAAAAAATGGATTTTGCTGTGTAAAGGTATTGTCTCAACTTTTTAGAGTAGAAATTGCACTTTTGAGTTCCATTATAAGCGATTGGGAGTGATTTTCATTTCCTTTTCATTAGACTTAAAATAATGTAAGTTCCAAATGAAGAAAAAAAAAACTGATTTGAATGCAAGAAAATAAAAATAAAAAATAAAAAATAAAAAATAAAAAATAAAAAAAACCCGGATGGCATGGAAAGGGACAATGGCATCTTCTGTTTTCGATCTGTTCCGTCGTCCGTTCTGTGTTGCTGTCACTCATTAATTGCCACGGCACCAAAATAAAAGAAAGCTCCTTCTGTAAGTCACCAGCATCAAATTAAGGTGAAGAGTACATATGGGACAGAAATTAAATACAAGGTTGAAAAGATGACAGATAATTATATATACCTATTACCTGCACGTTTCAAAGATCTAAGAAAGAGGGAGGGTGAGACTGAGAGGGTCATCCCATCTCATATAAATGACTCCAATACTTTAATTTACAGTCTGTAAATTTCCGTAAATGAAAACCCAACAAAGCAACGACCCTATTACCACAACATCTGAGAACTTTGCCTTACGCAAGGGAGGGCTAAACATGAGAGCATGTAGGAGTGTAAAAGTGATGATAACGCTTTAATGCAGAGAGAGAGAGAGAGATAGAGAGAGAGAGAGGGCATTTTTGAAGTATCATCCACGTTTACACAGTGTTCGTTTGCGGATTTGATTTGAAATCCATTTTTTGATTTTAGGTTATTTTAAGTTAAGTAGCCAAAATTTTGTTTCATTGGAGAATTATTGACTTTTAAGCTACCAAAAAAAATCAAATAAGTTAGATGTAAAATTTTAAAATTGTCCTTTAACCTAAATAAGGTTTTGCTAAACAAAAAAATTAAAAAGTCAAAATAACAAAAATCAAATGGGTAAAATTAAAAATTATTATCAAAAAAACTAAAAAGTCAAAAAATTAATAAAGTAAAAGTTGGAGTTAAAAAACTACCATTTTTAACTTTTTAAACTTTAAGCCAAAATACTCAAAATTTGACTTTAAGCCGGTTTGCAAAACGAAGACATAATACTCCCAACAAATTAAAAAAACTCGATGCATATTAAATAAATCAACTTTTATCTTATATCTATTCAATAAAAATAAGTCACTATTATTCTACCAGCTCAAAATATATCATGTTACATAATTAAATAATAAAAGCATTATGTATACAATGTCACACCATTTTTTTTAGACTACCGAATAATCAGACATGAGTGAGGGAATATATCAGAGATTCAGAGTTCATTCATATATATAGATATATATAGAATTAATTATGAATTTCGTAAGTTAGCGTACGGAAGGGGGACCAACGTATATTAGCTTTTCAATGTGCATGTTTCCATTAGAGAAAATGGGTTCTCCTTCTTGTCCCTACAATTGAGAGCAATTCAGGTCTAGTAGTAATAATAATAATAATAATAATAATAATATGAATTATAAAAGGAAGGATTGTGTTTAATCTCGTCATCACGCCATCATCAATGCCATCATGTCACCTCCAATACACATATCAAAGGAGGCAAATTATAAGCTATTCAGAAATACCGATATGTATTATTTTTCATAAATAATTGCAATGCCTTAATTGGAAATTAGTTTTAAACATAGTATTTTAGTTTTTTTTTTCATTTTTACTTAAAAAGTTAATTTTTTCTTTTTGTTTAAATGAGACAATTTTGCGCTTTTATATATTTAATATTAACAATTATATATAGTTGGTAGTAGTAGTAAATAAATTATAAATAAAAAATAATATTACATTTTAAAAGTAGTTAGAGTTTAAATAGAATATTTTAAAAATTAGTATTTTAATTTAACTTTTTATCAAACGGATCTTTTTTATTACTACTTTTTACATTTTTAACTAAAAAATCCAAAGGCTGAAATTGTCAAACGGCCCCCTAAACTGTGTTGATTGCCTCTTAACTACAAATATGAGTTCTTAAATCGCTACTCTAAAATTTATACTGCAATATTGAATTGAAGTAAAACATGAAATTAACATAAACTATTTAGGGAGTACCAAAGAATTAGTCATCAAACAAAACAGTGTAATATTGTGACTCCAAACTTGAGGGTTTCGTATTGTCGAAATTAATAAATTATATATTATAATTTGTAGTAAATATTATGAGTATTTAGTAAATATATTAATTTGTAGTTAAAATAAATAAAAAAATAATTATTATAATTTGTAGTAAAAATTATAAATATTTAAAAAATATTATAAATTATTACTAAAAAATAGTAATAAAAAAATTAAAAATTAATCCAAAAAACTTAGCCAAAACCCTAATATGCATTTGGGAGAAAAGAGCTAGAGAGATGGGATTTACATTTGCATGTGCATGTGCATGTGCATGTGGTATAATAAGTGGTTATGTCAGCCCATGTATGTGACTGTGAAGTCACACATGCAAGTGGACCTCAATATATATGTTGAAAGCAAGCCGCTGAGAGAGAGAAGAGAA
>JAOTRH010123761.1:0-14633 GCA_034768845.1 Heliamphora exappendiculata
ATTTCATTATTGCTTCTTAGAGACTAAGTGTGAGAAGAAACCAAAGAAGAAAATAACTTCGATCGGCATCGGTGCCCGCACACCATGATCGTCGTAGCGCGTTCGGGATATACGTGAGAAGATTTCCAGGCCGTCTTCAACATATTTGGGAGTTTTTGAAACTTTTTGACAAGTTTCATGAAGGTATAACAGTATTTAGAGTAATACCGTTCTTGTTTTTTACGAAAAATGCACGCGCCATTTTTTACGGTCACGACGCTGGTTCTAAAATTTTTTCCGCATCCCAACAACCCCGTCTAACGACATAACGTGTCCAAGAAATCTCACCTCAGACATCCAGAACTCGCACTTGTCTAACTTCGCGTACAAACGATGTTCCCTCAAAGTTTGCAGAACAATGCGCAGGCGATCCTCATGTGCCCCTCTAGTGGGTGAATATATGAGTATATCATCCACAAACACCACCACAAAACTGTTCAAATACTGATGGAAGATCCGATTCATCAAACTCATGAACGTAGCTGGCGCGTTTGTCAGACCAAACGACATGACCAGAAACTCATAGTGACCATAGCGAGTCTGAATGGTTGTCTTCGCTACGTCCTCGTCCCTAATCCTCAACGTGTGGTAACCCAATCTCAAGTTAATCTTCGAGAAGAAACTCGAACCCTTCAGCTGATCAAACAAATCATCTATCGTCGGCATCAGATTCTTGTTCTTTATGGTCACCTGATTCAGCTTTTGATAGTCGATACACAAACGCAAAAATCCATCATTCCTTTTCGCAAAAAGAGTAGGAGCTCCCCACGGTGAAGTACTTGGGCGTATAAACCCCCTGTCTAGCAACTCCTGAAGCTGTACCTAGAGTTCACGCAACTCAACGGGTGAAAAATGATAAGACGATATAGATATGGGAGCAGCTCCTGGAATTAGATCAATAGAGAACTCTACCTCATGGCTTGGTGGCAACTCAAACAGATCGTCAGGAAAAATGTCTGGGTAGTCGCAAACCGCCGGAGGTAACTCTCCTCGAATCCCGTCTACCTCATCCAATGTGAGAGCTGAAAAGAGGAAACCCAGGTTGCCCTGGTTTTGCACATCAAACCCTCATCCCGATCACCAACAAAACTAAAACAATCTCCTTCCGGTGTACAAATTGTCACCCTTCGTCGATCGCAATTGATAAAGGCACGATAGGTGGTCAGCTAATCCATCTCTAGGATGACATCAAACGCGATCATGTCTAGAATGATAAAGTCGAACTCTAAACAACGACCGACTACCTTCAACACGCATGATCTATAGACTAGACTCAACGTCACACTCCCACTGACTGGGGTCTCCACGCTCAAAGTACTACCCGACTGTATTGAAGCGCCCCCTTCAACAAATCGAGATAACTGACGTCCCTGGACGGATAGAGTGACAGGTGCTCCAGCTGTGCTCCGCATGCTCCCTCCTTTGGGACAATTCCTCCTGATGTACCCAGATTGGCCGCACTCAAAACACACCACCGGTCCCCTCCCCTGCGCCTGCGACTGTGCCTGAACATGCATCGAACTCCGACACTCTGCTGCACGATGCCCTGGCCGTTGGCACCTATGACAGATAAGCTCTCTCTGATCCGACCTTTCTGTTGAGGCTACGGGAGGCGAGGATGCGGAAGACTGTGGCTGATACGACGCTACTGGGTACGAACTCGAACCAGATGTCCGTTGACGCTTGTCCTTGCATCTCCGGGACTGTACACGTCCCCCATCCTGCTCACTCCTACTATCTCTATTTCTGTGCGTCTCGTTCAGAGTGTCTTCCACCTTCATAGCCATTTGTACCAACCCCCTCTCGAACTGCTTCGCACGAAACTCATCAGTGGGCACGATCTCCTGTGCAAATGGGGACAAGCAAGTAAACTCAGCCTCGTACTCAATCACTGTCATCGTCCCCTGCGTCAAAAAAAAGAAGTCCTCCCTGTAGCGATCTCTCAGCGTCGCCGAAAAGTATTTCTCTAGAAATACCTTCGTGAATGCCTCTCAAGTGCCTTCAATTGTGGTATTGGCAAACTTCCACCACATGTGAGCACTTCCTCTCAACTGGAAGGCAGCAAAGGTAACCCTCAGGTCGTCCTCCTCTATCTAAAGCGTGTCCAAAATCCTGGTGACCAGCTCTAGCCACTTAGTGGCTACTGTGGGGTTGGGATCCCCAAAAAATGTAGGAGGGTCCAAACGGTGAAACTCACGCATCGCAATCGTCGCCCTCGGCTCAGGTACACTCTCCCTTCCCCTAGTAGCCTCAGCCAGTTGCCAAATGGAGCCGACCATCTCACGCAACAGATCTCCCTCGCCAACAGGTCCTTGGGGTGCATTAGCATCCCCAACATCTGGGACTGGAACGTCCTTTCGGCCAGAACCAAGGCCACGGCCTCGACCTCGGCCTCGTCGTCCTCGTGTAGACATAATGCTAAACGAAATCAATATAACAGGATAAGCATCCATACAACATGTTATTGCTAACGTAAAAGACCGATCACATATAACCATGCTAACACATTGCTACTCAGATCATGTCAACACATATCTCACATATCGAGGAGAACCGACAAGAAAGACTCATCCATCTGGACAACCTACTCAGATTCCTAATTAGAAATCACGTCCGCAAAACGCGTCTCTAACTTGGCTCCCAAGTTTGTTAATCCAAACGTCCAAAGGCCAGACTAATCAATCCTAAGGCCCAACCTCCATACCCACGGATACACATTCATCACGCTACACAGGCTATCATACTTATGTAAGAAAACTCTTGAACACATGCAATCAAGCACACATACATCCTCACAAGGTGATGTACCCTCTTTTCCATGGATTTTAGGTATTCGAACCCAGAGCTCTGATATCAAGTTGTCACGCCCCAAATGCCAGGGTCACGCGAAAGCCCACCAAAGCACCCATTTATCATGAAAATTGGTTTTACAGTTGGAAATCAAAAATACAACATTTGGATAAAAGATTTCCTAAGGATCAACTCTCATAAACAATAAACACGCATTCTCATACACGAATAAGCATATCGCCAAAAGGCATACAAAACCAGCCTTCTGAAACAGGCATCACATGTATAAGTACATGCCCAAAATAGAAAAACTACAGCAAGCTCTCCATCACCACAAGCCTCTAGGTCAACTCCACATGGTCACCTGAAAATATTTTTACAGGAAAATTTCACACCGTGAGCCGAAATTCAATAGAAAGTAGACAATAAAGCTGTAAAGTAGGCTATGCCATTACACATACACGGGCTCAACCACAGGAGCCAAAAATGTTTTTTTCTCTAAAAAACCACAAGTTTTATGTCAAACTAACACGAGTCTCAAAAATATTTTATCTCATAAAACCTCACATCTGTCATCCTTCAAACTATGCATATCATCCTAATAGATATCATGGCATAGTTAAGGGAAAGCTGTAAACAAACAGTATGCTCCACTCAGGCTACTTAGCCGAGGAAAAAGATAAAATGTAATCATATGTACTGACTCTGCCACACAGACAAAAGTAACAACTATAGACCCATGTCCATTATTCTAGTCTTGAACCACTTAAGGCCTGCTAGATAATAACAAGTTTTATACGGAGCTACAACAATAAAGCCACTCAAAGGGAAACATACTTCTTTATGGATTTCCATGACCATTGGACGAAGCTAACCAAACCACGTTTACGGGGATTAACTCGAGGGACTGTAGCGAACCCACTCTGAGCACGTTTTTGGACTTCCACCAAGGAGCAATACAAGCCCAACTCCAAATTACACATTGTTACGGTACATCTATGGAAACATTTAAAAACCCAATCGTAGCTCGACTACGAAAACCCATACAATAGTTTATACAACACATGTATAAAAGAGATCCAATCCATCACATAGAGGTCTAAACCATTTTCAAAAATGTTAAAAAGCTGAGACTCAACCCCAAGGGTTAGCTTCAAACCTCAAAAAGCATGTTTTTCACAAAAACACCTCGTTTTCAAATCTCCTTTTAAAAACCACAGATATCAACATATCCAGATCATGTATAAAACCAAGAAAGGCGTAAAATTCACTTTTACCCAAAACCAAGGTTTAAAAACATAAAAATCACATTTAATATATTTTTACCCAGTGAAAGCAAGTACAATCACATACGACACCCTTTAACAGCAATAGAGTCTAGAATCCTACCTCAAAGAGCTAAAAGCTCGATGTCTCAAAATCTAACCTCGTCGAAACGAGAATCCGTCCAGATAGATACGAAGTCCACGTCACCGATAGTAAGGATCTGCTATTCGACCGCGAAAAACTAAGCCCGGGCCCTCCCGAAAGCTAGAGAGAAGGTAGAGAAAAGGTGGAGAGAAAGAGATTTTCTTGAAAAAGATATTTTTGAGTCTCCAAAAAGATATTTGTAGCCTTTATAGATTTTCGTGCTCAGAACCCACCGCTCGAGCGCCCAAGCACCGCTCGAGCGAACCCCTTGCCGACATAGGCCTTGCCACACCACCGCTCGACCGGTCACCTCTCGAACCACCACTCTGCCACTAGCCCGCTCGAGCGCGCTCACCACCGCTCGACCGGTCGTCACTGGGAGAGAAAACTGAAAAAGGCAACCAAGCCAAACCCCCGCATGCATAACACGTATAACACCTATACAAAACATGCTGTTCTACGACATGAAACCTAGATCATACAGCAAGAGATACATATATGGAAAAGAACATGGCAACATATATGAATATCTCAAAAAGAGACGGGTCCGAATCTCACAAGAATATTTTTCATCATAAGGTTAGTTTGGTTAATTGATTGGATTATTTTGCTTAAAAAGTTTTTATTCTGTAAAATTCATTGTTCTATTATTGACTTTGGGCACAGTAAAAACTTTTGATTCCCTACGAATCAAATAATTTGGATTTTTATTGTTTAAATCAATCAATTAAATTAATTTATCTTCAAAATAATATTTTTATAAAATAACCGTTTTTATTTTTCGATTGAGAACACCTTTGTGTAGTTCTCGATTGAGTTATACAAATTGAATCAATAAAATAATATATGAAAAATATTAGCGGTAAATTCTTGATGCCTTAGTACCTTTCTTATTTAT
The DNA here is from genome assembly GCA_034768845.1 of Heliamphora exappendiculata. Taxonomy (NCBI): domain Eukaryota; kingdom Viridiplantae; phylum Streptophyta; class Magnoliopsida; order Ericales; family Sarraceniaceae; genus Heliamphora; species Heliamphora exappendiculata. The sequence continues at coordinate 5,138 of JAOTRH010123761.1, forward strand.
TATCAGATTAATTTATTTTTATTCAATTAAAGTTCATAAACCCAATCAAGTTTTACAATCAAATATTTTATTTTATTTTATTTTTTTATCGATTTGTGCTTTGGAATACACCAATTCTTGTGGTTCGACCTCGGATTCATTGAGATATATTACTTCGCGACATCCTGCACTTGGGATTGCATCATTAAGGTCACAGCACCCGATGACATCATATGTTGAGTGTTCCCCACTACCCTGAAAGGATTAGCCCATGTCTAGTTTGGTCCCCTCAAGCCTGGATCCATCAACACGTTCGCACAACTCAACAAATTGTTCATAGGGCACTTTATTGGGGGACAAAGGCAACACCGATTAGCCACTTACATGTTGAACGTCAAACAGGCAAGTGGAGAGTCACTCAGGGACTACGTGTCTAGGTTCAATACAGAGGCGCTCCAAGTTGATGATGTAGACGACAAGGTGGCTCTAGCAGCATTCATGGGGGGTTTACAACCCACCAAGTTCTTGTTCTCCTTTTCCAAAGCACCGCCTGAGAGCATGGCCAAGCTGATGGCCAAAGCCTAGAGGCACATGAACACAGAGGATGCGATGAGCTCTAGGAAAGATAAGGCCAAACCCAAGCCAAAAAGGAAGTCCGAGCGACAACGGTCGAGTGAATCAAACCAATTGAGGAGGCCGAGAGAGGTTAAAAGAGTCAATCTTGGCCAGTTAGACAACAAAAGGCCGTAAATTCCCCCCAGCCATTTTGAGCGATAAACTCCCCTAAACACACCAGCTGACCAAGTTTTGTTGCAGATATGCGATGCCCCTAATCTAAAGTGGCCAAAGAAGCTGAGGACCACACCCGACTAGAGGAACCAGGATAAGTATTGTAGGTTTCATAAGGACAATGGATATAACACTAAAGACTGCTTTGACCCAAAAGAGCCGATTGAAGCATTGATCCGAAAAGGTCAACTACGTCGATTCGTGGCCGACCGACCAACCAAAGAAGAGCCAAAGAAGGCACAAGAGGAACCCCAGGCATATTAGGAGATAGCTAGATAGGTTCAAGTTATAGCCGGCGAATTTACAGGAGGAGAGGACACCAGCTCATCAAGATGAGCACATTCAAGAAGATTGGGAGCGGAGATACCAAAGGAAGTTCTCACCACTAATCGCTCGATAAGGAGCAGAATGGATGAAAGGAATGAAGTGATCACCTTCTTGGACCTTGATGGAGAAGGTACTTAACACCCTTATGACGACCCTTTGGTGTTCATAATGGTACTGGCCAACTACCGAGTACAACAGATACTAATAGACAAGGAATCTCAGCGGATATCCTATTTCTAAAAGTCTTTGATCAGCTCAACATCGATAGAAATCGGTTAACCCCGGTCAGATACCTCCTAGTGGTGGAATTTACTGGTGAAAGGATCTAACCCCTTGGTGCCATTGAGCTGCCTTTAACCATGGGAGTCAGCCCCAGTCAATACACTCGGCAAATCACATTCCTAGTGGCTGATTGCCCCTCAACGTGTAATGCCATACAGGGAAGAACATCCCTCAACCTATTCAAGGCAATTACATCCATGTTCAGCCTAACCATGAAGTTCCCAACTCCACATGGGATCAAACAGCTCAGGGCCGACCAAATCACCGTGAGGGAATGCTATGTTACCTCCTTCAAGAGCCCAAATGGCAAGGAATTGCTAACCGTCAAGACGTTGGAGTCTTGAGAAGAAAACAAGAGGGAGAGACTCAAACCGACTGAACAACTCCTCGACCTCCCTCTCGACACAGGCCAACTAGACCAGAAGGTGTTCGTCAGTAGTCTTCTGCCTAAACCCGAGCAGCAACAGCTGCTGCAGTTCTTCAGGCGACATCTAAAAGTGTTCACCTGGATGCATGAAGACATGCCAGGCAAACAAGTAGAGGTTATGGAACATTAGTTCAACGTAAACATGCGTTATCGACTGGTCAAGCAAAAACCAAGGACTTGTGCTAAAGAACGGAATGAAGCAATCGTTACTGAAGTCAACAAACTATTGGAAGCAAAATTTATCAAGAAGGTGCATATCCTGAGTAGCTGGCGGATGTCATTTTGGTGAAGAAGCCCAATGAAAAATGGAGAATGTATATAGACTTTACTGACCTAAACAAGGCCTGCCCCAAAGATAGCTATCCCCTACCCAGGATCGACCAATTAGTGGACTCTACAGTAGGGCACGAACGCCTCAGCTTCATAGATGCCTTCTCAGGGTACAACCAGATCAGGATGTACCCAACTGACCGAGAGAAGACCTCTTTCATAACCAAGGACTCTACTACTACAACATTATGCCCTTTGACCTTAAGAATGAAGGAGCAACTTATCAATGCTTGGTGAATCACATGTTCAAGAAGAAACTCGAAAGGAATATAAAAGTTTATGTGGAAGACATGCTAGCCAAAAGCAAAGCAGCCGAAGACTATTTAGCTGATCTCAAGGAGACATTTCGAGTACTTGAAAAGTACAATATGAGGCTGAACCCAGCCAAGTGTGCCTTCGGCGTCATTGGAGGAAAATTCCTCGATTTCATGGTGAGCCAGAGGGGGATAGAAGAAAATCCTGAGAAGATCAAGGAAATTAGAGATATGCATTCCCCACGGAATAGAAAGGAGGTGTAGAAGCTTACAGGTAGGATAGCAGCACTTAATCGGTTTGCCTTAAAGGCAACCGATCGATGTCTCCCTTCTTCAAGACTTTGAGGAAAGCTTTCGAGTGGACGGAGGAGTGCGAAAAGGCATTCGAAGGGTTGAAAGATTATATCTCCATGCCTCCATTGCTGTCTCGAACAACCCCAAGGGAAGAGTTATTCCTCTACCTAGCCATGTTTGAGTTCGCAGTAGCGCAGCCCTGATCAGAGAAGACCAAAAAAAAGTTCAAAAACTAGTATACTATATCAGCTGAGCATACTAAGGGGCAGAAAGCAAGTACCCGGACCTAGAGAAGTTATTATTTGCACTTACCGTCTCCATAAGGAGATTGTGTCCCTACTTTTAGGCCCATGCCATAATTGTGCTGACTAATCAGCCGCTGCGACAAGTGATGCAGAAGGCAGACCTCTCAGAACGATTAGCTAAGTGGTCCCTGGAGATGGGAGAATTCGACATAAGGTATCAGCCCCAAACGACCATTAAGGGGTAAGCTCTCGCTGACTTTGTGGCAGAATTCATTAGCGGGACAAACAAATGAAGGATGGAGATAGAGCCATCGAGCTCTCCTAAGCTTGCCAAACTTGAAAAGTTTGATGCATCCAGAATCTGAGGAGTATACATGGACGAGCTCAACTAATGCGGAAGCAAGTGAAGCCGGGATCATTCTCGTGTTGCCCTAAGGGGACACACTTTTCGCTCCGTTTCTATTTTAAGACTACCAACAATGAGACCAAGTATGAAGCATCAATTGTGGGAATGTAACTTGCTTGAGCAGTGGGAGATGAACACATCAAGATTTATAGCGGCTCTCAGTTAGTGGTCGACCAAATACTAGACGAGTTTGAAGCAAAGGAGGATATGATAGCCATCTATTAGAGGCCAACAAAAAGAATAAGTCGGCACTTTCAGTACTTCTCAATCACCTAAATATCGAGAGAACAAAACCAGCAAGCAAACGCCTATGCTAAGACAAATTTTTACCTCTAAAGAAGAGTTGGACAATGGTACTCTTCTCTAATATCTCGTAGAGCCAGGATTAGAATGGGAAGAACATGAGGTTCTTGAGCGAGGAAACCCGAGTATGTGTAACATGGATGCAACCAATCATGGTGTACCTTAAGGAAGGGGTATGCCCGACCGATTAGAACAAGTCTAGAAGGCTACGACACGTGGCTAGTCGGTACACGATTTTGGATGGACAGCTTTACAAATGAGATTTTTCATTACCATACCTCAGATGCTTGACTGATGAATAAGCGGACTATGTCATGAGAGAAATCCATGAAGGGATATACAGCAACCACGCAGGGGGACGAGCCCTAGCACATAAAGCCCTGCTAACAGGATACTATTGGTCAACCATTGCATGAGACGCCTTCGCCCTGGTAAGGAAGTGTGACAAGTGCCAAAGGTTTGTGAACATATCAAAATAGCCTCCCACTGAAATGATAGTAATCACCTTCCCCTTGCCGTTCGCTTAGTGGGGGATAGACCTGGTCCGCCCATTTCCACTTGAAAAAGGTAAACTAAGTTCGCTATAGTTGCTATCGACTACTTCATCAAGTGGATAGAGGCCGAGCTGTTGGCCAAGATAACGGAGGCCAACAAAGTGAGTTTTGTATGAAAGTCAACTTTTTGTAGGTTTGGAATATTACGAGTCATCATAAGCGACAACGAAAGGCAATTTGACAACAAAAAGTACAAAGAGTTTTGTGAACAACTGGGCATCGGGGTGCATTACGCCACCTCGGCTCACATAAGCGACAACGAAATGCAGTATGACAAGAAGGTTAAAGAGAGAGAGTTTGCCAAGGGAGACCTCATTCTGAGAAAGGTAACCCAATTCACCAAAGATCCCCAGCAAGGAAAGCTAGGATCGAGCTAGCAAGGGCACTATTTAGTGGAGTAGTGGAGTCGGGCTGGAGTGTACCTAATCAAAGATCTAACAGGAAAAGGACTACCATATCCTTGGAATGCGGAGCACCTAAAGAAATACTATCAATAATGTATACATGCTAATTACTAATAAAAGCCTAGCTTCTACGAGATTTTGTTCAATATGGTAATGAAGACTGTGGAGGTTGCAATAAGATAGCCTTGCCCCCTAAGCTCCTAGATGACTCAGTTAGCCCCAGTGGGTCAGTGTTACCCAAAGCCCGACCAAGGCCTTGGAATTTTTCACCAAGTCACCAAGATGACTCGGTCGGCCCCAATGGGTTGGTGCTTCCTAGAGCCCGACCAAGGCCTTGGAGTTTTTCACCAAGTCACCAAGATGACTCGGTCGGCTCCAGTGGGTCGGTGTTGCCTAGAGCCCGACCAAGGCCTTGGAGTTTTTCACCAAGTCACCTAAATGACTCGGTTGGCTATATCATCTTACAGGTATGCAGGAGTTAGGAGTCAATAGAAAAATTTGTCAAAAAGAAGCAACTATGAGTAGCAATTCGTCAAAATGAAGCAACCATGATAAGCAAAAGCAATATTAATAAACGGCCTAAACATGGCCCCTAAGACATCAAAGTTTACAATAAAAATGTTTGTAAAAAAACATGACCCAGATACAAGCAGTACAAGTAAAGCCATATTGCGAAAACACGGCCCGACTACTGATAATAAAATGTTTAAGTGTTTGAAGCAAAATAAAAAAGAAGGAGAGATCAAGAATGAGGACTTTCTGGATCATCGTCCTCACCAAGGAAGGAGGAGAAGTCTAAGCCTTTGAAGGCGGCGCCTGCTCGAGTTTTCATCTTTTCAAAGTCGCTAAGGTAGTACTTAGCCATTTCGGCTGAGTACTCCTCAGAGCCCTTGAATATTTCCACAACAGCACCTTTTGCACTCCCCAGCTAGGTGATCAGTTCTAGGATTCTCTCTTTGCTTGCCCCCTCTAGCCTTTTCGCTGCGACGACTTGCGCCTCCATATCAGATATCCTCTTCTCAGCTAAGAGCCGCTCCACCTCTGCTCTCGTTTGCCTCTCATCCTTCTTGGCAAGCTATTTCTTGAGGCTAGTAAGATCCTCCGTCAACTTAGCCCTTTCTTCCCTCATTGATGTGGCAAGGCCAACTCTCGATTGGAGCTGCATTTCACGCTGGTGACACTTCTAGGATAGGTGAAGCTAGCGAACGCACACCTACAAGAAGAAACTGAATAAGTACGATTAGTATGAGATGAGAAAAAAAACTACCAACCCATGTGAGGTTGAGAAGCAGGTCTCGGGCTATTTGACTGGTGGCTGTGGAGTTGAGGGAGTCAAATCCTCCCCTATAAATTGCTACATCATTTGCCTTTCCACCTCAAAATTTCTCAGGATTTTTGTCTGAGGAGGAGCAGGAAGAGGAACGGATGATACCGGAACAGCAGGGATAGGAGGCGGCTGAGCTATAGTATCCTCTGTAAGTGTTCGGTGCACGGCCTCCTTGATCGGGGCATCAAGGTCGATCACCATCTTCTAGGACGAAACTGGAGAATCTTGTAAAGAGAGGTCTCGGACTATCCAAGGGAAGGGCGGACGCAATTCAACAGAGAAGGCGTGTGATATCCGGCAAAAAAAAATGAATAAATAAAATAAAATATTAAAAATATCTTTGTTATTTAATTAGAGGTTAATTATGAATCCGTTACAGAATTAAATAGGCCGAAATTAATAGCTAATTGTGAGTTGTCCATTACAAAAATAATTATAATAATTAATTTTCTATTTTAACCGGTACAACAATAAATATATAATTTAATTAAAAATTAAATATTAAAATAAATTAAACTTAACTACAAAATCAGTTAGAAAGTAATAAATATAATATTACTGTTGCAAGTGAGGCATCTATATATGGAAGAGAGTAATAAATATAATATTACCCTTAGTTTTTATGCTTTTCTTAAAAAAAAAAAATTTAAGCCCTTTATTTTGATTTGTTAAAATAACCTTCCATTTTATTGTTTGTTCAAACTCTAAGTGTCCATAGTATTTTAATCTCTATTGCACAGGTGCCTAAACTAAATCCAAAATTCCAAACATTACACAGCAACCATCATCAACAACATCATCACCAAAAAAAATCATCATCATCATATCATCATATAGGAGATCCTAGGCATGCGTCTATATTTGAGATATATCACAAAAATATGCTTTACTATTGAACAAGTAAGTCTAGGAACTTACCGATAGGCGTAGGCGAGAGATGTGTTTGTTTGGCTCCCGAAGAAGTACGTTAGCAGCGATGGAGTCTGTGGGTGGCTCGTAACGCCGCATCCCACCCGGAAGCAAGCGGTAGGGGATTGGAGCGTAGGTGTGCAGGTTGAAGGGTGTTGGATGGCCCTCCCCAGCGTCAGGAACCAAAAAGTCAGCCATCTTGGCCTCAGTAGCATCGTCTGCAACTGCCTGGGCCTCGGCAGCTGCTCGTGCCTCTTCCTCAGCTACACAACGAGAGGCACGCTCCGCCTCGAACACGAGGGCGTCCATTTCAGCAGTAGGCTGCATGGTAGTGACCCCGCCGACAAGAAGGCTGGTGGTCGTGCCCCCGAGAGTCCCCATGACGGAGCTCTCGCTAGCGGAGGAGCCACGGATAGCTCCTGTAATGTCCTTAAGGTTGCCGTGGCCCGCTATGTCTGAAAAGACAAAAGGGGAAAGGTATAAAAGCTAAAGAACAAAAGGAAGGCACAAAGGAGTTTGAGAGAGCTTTGAGAGATCAAGAGCTAGAGAAAGAGAGTGAAGGGAGCAAATGAACCCCCCACGCGCGCCTTAAAGGGCCAGGTGCGCGCATAGAGTTGGCGGTCGCCACTTCCAAAGTGACCGACTGCTATGTTTATGAAACGACACATGGCGACCGCCATGTTGTAGGGATTTGAAGATGGCGACCGCCAACATGTCAAGCGTCACTTCATGTGTTTTGGACATGGCGGCTGCGAGGTCGGTGGGTCATTATTACTTTGGGGGCTGTTTGGTTTTATTTTGTACATTTATTTTATATGTTTAAATGTTTTATTATGTGTTTTATAGTGTGTGCATTTTTCAAATATTAGTAGGTTTTCAAAAATACTTTAGCAAAAATGATTTTAAAAAAAAAAAAACAATTTCCGTTAAAAAAATAATTTTCCTTATTTTGTGTATTCTTCTAAAACTAAACTTATGGGCTTTTCAAAATTTTCAAATCTTGAGAGTTTTTCAAAAATAAATACTTCCAAGAAAATTTTTGTGCATGGTTTCTCCTTTCGATAAATTTAATTTTAAGCTGTGACTTAGTTTTTAATTATTTTTATCCCGTGTTTCGTCCTGAATTTTTAGGTCTTAACTCGACTTATTAATTCAAAATTATCCTTCCCGATAAATTTAATTTTAAGCCGTGACTTGGTTTTTAATTATTTTTATCCCGTGTTTTGTCCCAAATTTTTAGGTCTTGACTCGACCTATTAATCTGTGGTTCTCTCTGATAAGGATGATTTTAAAGTATTGACTCGATTTTTTAGTTATGCTTATTCCGTTATCGTTCCGAGTTGTTAGGTCTTGACTCGACCGACTAATTCGTTGTTACCTTCCCGGTTAAAGTAATTTCTAGGATCTTGACTCGATCCTCTTGATTATCTTATCCCCAGCCGAGTTCTTAGATCTTAACTTGATCTTTGGCTTTTTGTGTGCGCTCCCTTTAGATCTTGACTCGGTCTTTAGGATTTTTTTTATCACATCCATGTTCATACAAATGTTTACATCATATTAGCATCTGTATCATGTTTTTTTATCTTGCATCCTTGTATTTTGTCCCATGAACTACGTTTTGGTCTGATCCCTAGCAAAGGGGTTTGAAGGCAGCTCGATGAAAATTCGAGCCGACTAACATCATATGCATGATTGTATGTTTGTGACCTAAGATTGACGGTTCGGTCAAATAGATGTTGTCTTTGGATCTTTGATATAACTTGAATCACGCGTTGCTATGAAAGTTATATCAAATAGGGACAACTGTAGACACCCCAATTTGACCCCGCCTAATCTTAGGTGAATCCGATGATGAAAACAGTTGGAATGGTGCCTCAGTACGATTCTCGAAAAATGATCCAAGCTCAAAACCTCAAAACCAATAAAATTATGATAAACCACTAATAACTTGCTATGCAAGTTATTCTAAATGTGGCGATCGCTATGTTCATTTCGACGACCGCCAATAGAACCTCTTGGAACCCTAGGCAAAAGTGGCAACCGCCACCTCCAATCTGGCGACCGCCAACTTGCATTGTGGAGACCGCCAATAGAACCTTGTGGAACCTTTTCAAACATGGCGACCGCCAACTCATAACACGGCGATCGCCAACTTCAAATGGCCTGATGTGTCCCAAAACGTGCCAGCATCTCATTGGTTGAAGAATTCTATAAATATTGTACCCCAATGTACGTTTTCAGGATAGAATTTTAGAGAGAGATTTAGTGAGAGAAGCTCTGTCGAGTCGTAGAGCAATCCGAGTCCTGACGCCAAAATTCTGCTGAAATACCGAGAGTCGAACCTCCGACCGATATTGAAACCCTAGCTTGGATAATCGCCCAAGGATCGAATTGCCATTCCCCGACTTGAGGATTCCAAGTACCTTGTTTGGATTCCCGATCCTTCTAATTCCATTCTTTCTCTTTTGGAGTGATCAGGTTAAATTTAATTTCAATTCCTGCATTTCTTTAGTCTATATAGTCAATCTTGTTTACTATTCGCTTTGCCTTATGTAATTTAGCATTTTTAATTAATTTATTAACTTACACATTCACACTAAGCACAGTATTTTCTTTTTATTTCATCAATTAATGTTAACATCTTTGACAATTACAACTTATAATAT
>JAOTRH010123772.1:0-14633 GCA_034768845.1 Heliamphora exappendiculata
GGGGGGGGGGGTGGTAGTGGGGGAACACACCCCTGCCCCAAACCCTTCCCGTTGCCATCCCTACTTCCAAACGGGAAAAACCCAGTTAGGTGCAAATGGGTGTTTACTGTCAAATACAACGCAGATGGGTCAGTGGAGAGATTGAAGGCAAGACTAGTTGTTAAGGGCTTTACACAGACTTATGGTATTGATTATTATGAGACTTTTGCCTCAGTTGCCAAAATGAATTTTGTTCGAATACTCTTGTCTTATGCTGCTACTATGGGTTGGCCTCTCCAACAATTGGATGTGAAAAATGCATTCTTCCATGGGGACTTAGAGGAAGAGGTTTATATGGATATACCACCAGGGTTCTCATCCTTTGAAACTTAAGGAAATGTGTGTAAATTGAATAAAGCTTTATATGGGCTCAAGCAATCTCCAAGAGCCTGGTTTGAAATATTCTTCAAGGTTATGCTAAGATTTGGATACCGATAAAGTCATGCAGATCGTACCATGTTTATCAAGCGTAGTAATAATTCAATCACGATTCTTATTGTATACGTTGATGACATAGTTGTGACAGGGAATGATGCAGATGAGGTGTCTCATCTCAAGGTAAGTTTAGCTAAAGAATTTGAGATGAAAGATCTAGGGGCATTACGATACTTTCTTGGGATTGAGGTTGTTAGATCAGGGAATGGCATTTTCATTTCCCAACGAAAGTACATTCTTGATCTCCTCGAGAAAACTAGTATGTTGGGTTGTCGGCTAGCAGATTTGCCTATTGAGGCTAATCATCGTCTTAGTAGTGGTGACAGCGAACCAACTGATGAAGCCATATTTCAGAGGCTTGTGGAAAGATTAATATATCTATCTCATACTAAACCTGATATTGCATATATTGTAGAGGTTGTTAGTCAGTTTATGCATGATCCTCGTAGTGCGCATCTTGATGCCGTTTATCACATTTTGCGGTATCTTAAGTCTGCTCCAGGAAAAGGACTTTGTTTTCTAATCATGATCACATGAAATTAGAAGCATTCACGGATGTAGATTGGGCTGATTCAGTTGATGATAGGCGGTTTATATCAGGATCTTGCACATTTGTAGGAGGTAATCTGGTTACTTGGCGAAGTAAAAAGAAAACAGTGGTTGCTAGATCAAGTGCAGAGGTTGAGTACCGGACTAAAGCACATGGCATTTGTGAACTTCTCTGGCTCCGAGTTCTATTGAAAGATCTAGGATTTGAGTGTGAAAAGCCTATGAAGCTATATTGCGATAATAAAGCTGCCATCAGCATTGCCCATAACCCAGTACAACATGACAGAACGAAGCATATTGAGATTGACAGACATTTCATTAAGGAAAACCTATGCAAGGGTTCAATTTGTATACCGTTCGTGAAGTTTGCAGATCAATTAACCGATATTTTTACTAAAGGGCTTAGTAGTAAGGTATTTCACTATATTATATGCAAGTTGGGTATGAAAAATATCTATGCATCAACTCGAGGGGGAGTGTTAAGTTAGGGCTATTATTGTATTTTTTGTATGCTTGTCTTATTATATAAATAATAGTGGTAAGGGAGCTAACCCTAATTTTGGGTGCTCTCTCTTTTTACCGTCAAAATAACTATCTCCTATTCTCTTTCAACTCTCTCTTATTGTTCTTCATTCATTCATCAATCTTAACAACGAAGCATGAAAATATGATTCACTATTATTCTATCACTAGGGGCCATGTTGGGCCACACCCAGTCTGTTCGATCTCAACATGCCCAATGATAATTGTAACAATTTAAGTAGACCATTGACCTAATAACTTTAAATAAGGAGCCTAACAACGCAGTATAAAATGCTTAAGCCAAATTATTAGTAGTAGCTCACAAGTTTATTTATATATCATATTAAGTTTTTGCTTCCCACTGATGCGAGATGGGGTATCACAATATCCCTCACTTAAATACGCGACGCCCTAGTCGCGTAGCCTAGACCTGGTTGGGATGCGGATAGCAAACCATTAGTGGACACATAGCAACCCATTAACATGCACAAGGTATACAATCTTAGGGTCTCTACCCCTCTTCGGAGTCTCTACTCTTCTATTCACACCGTTACGGAGCCTGTCATAGGATCAAGGTTGGCACTGGCCCAATAACTTGAATAAAGAGTCAAATAACGCCGCCCAAAAGCTTAAGCCCAAGTTATTAGTAATAGCTCACTTGTTTCATTATATACTAGACATATTTTTCATCTCCCACCGATGTGGGATGAGGTATCACAATATCCTCCACTCAAATATGTGATGCCCCTGCCGCGTGGCCCAGGTGAATCATTTGGTTGGGATATGAATAGCGAGCCATTAGCAGACACAAAGCAGTCTATAAGCGTGTACAACTTCGGGGCCTCTACCCATCTCCGGAGCTTTTACTATTTTCACACCGCCACGGAACCCGTTATAGGATCAGGGTTGACTCTGATACTATTTGTAACGATTCTGATTGACCATTTACCAAATAACTTTGAATAAATAGCCTAACAACACTGTCCAAAATACTTAAGCCAAGTTATTAATAATCTAATAGTACCCCACAAGTTTTTTTATATATCAAATTAAGTTTTTATCTCCCACCGATATGGGAATGAATATCACAATAATGACCAACATTCGAATCACTCGTCACCCTAAATTATGTGAACATTAAGATTATTATTAATAGATGACCCTAACCCTGACTAAAAAGATTTAAATTCTTAGTAGAACACCCTATTCGCAGATTAGCTACATACGCACGCTGCTTACAAACGTTGCAATCCACCCCCTTCATTAAGACCTCATATACACCAAATTTCCCCAAGTTGTCATTACTTCTTGTCCATAATAATATTTTATTTCATTTAATATTTATTATTTAAATCAAGATCATGAAATACCCCAATCTATGGTCAAGGAATATCATTTATCAGGTCTAGTTTCACCGCTAATATTACATTAGGCCTATTGTTCACCACCCTATCTAGATCAACATTTTAGGATGAGAATTTTATCAAAATAGCCTAAAAAAATTCTACGTGTAGAAAATATAGGGGAAAGGCTTCTTTTGAAAGTGAAAAACGTCGCCCGGTTGGTCAAAACGCAAATAGGGTGCACGGCAAGAGTGTGGATCTTGCCACATTGAACAGAAACGCACCCTTTGGTACCCATTGCAGCACCCAAGCTGCTGGCATTCTTGAAGATTTCTCCATAATCCACATTTTGCTTCTGGTTCTATTTTTTCTTTTTCTTTTTTGAAAATTACCCTATGTCTTTCAAGAGTTTCTAAAATAAACCCAATTTACATTTCCTTTGAAAATGTTTATTTTAAGCTGAAATTAATTATATTTTGAAAAATCAAGGTATTACCCTTTCAGTTATCACTCGACCCATCTCACCCTGAAATTTAGTGGGTCCAAAATGCTGCCTGTGCAGCATTTGGAGCTACAGAAAACGTATGTTGGAAGCATATAACTTCAATTTTCACTTGTCTTCCATTTTTCATCCTCATCATCATTGTGAGGTTTCGCTAATTAATAGAAGTGAGCTATTTATTATAAAAACTAGTCAACCTTAATAGTGCTCATTTACCAAGTAACTTGGAATCTCCCCCACAGAAAATAGTTATAGTGATCTATCGGGTACTTGGGCATAAAACGTCAAGATTTCAAAGTATGGCTGGATTTTCAAGATAAGTTAAACTTTAAAAAGCATTGATTTTGAGTTTTTTACATGTCTATATAAAGGTTTCGAACTCCAGAAGAAACTAAAACAGCTCTGGCTGTTATTGGGTTTCTCAATGGAAAATGGGAACTTTGTGTTCACTGAGTTTTGACACGTTTAAGGCATAATGTGAACAGATCAGTTAGTATACCATTTTTATTAATGGTTGATGAGCTTTCCTCCTGAATGAAAATAGAGTTGGGGTACTTAATAACACATCTTGCTAAGAGACAAGAAATCCAAACCAGTTGAGTACCAAAATAAGCTATACATAATTGTCTTATCAAATGTTTTATTATTCTAGAAGATGCTTAGGGTATTTGAGTAGATATAGCCAACTGAATGATCCCTATTAAAACAGAGTTGGTCCTGTATGCAAGCTGGAATTTTATCACCCCCCTTTAGACTGATAAAAGTACTGCTACTCTTCTCAAACTTCAACTCCTTATAGAGAAAAATATGCCTGATCCATCCTTGATGTGTTCTGTTTACCTGTGTTCTCTAACTTCTTTTGCTTCACATGCTTATGAACATGTTACTTGAACAAATACTATGCAGTGATTTTCCGCAAGAAAAATACGAAGATGATAAGTAAAATTACAAAGAAGTTACCTCTTAAGCATTCTTGGTTTTAATGTTCTTTGATTCTAACTCTTATCTTCAGACTACATTCCTTGCTCCTGAAGGGAATGGTCCTTTAAGTGTGAATCTTGCTAGCATGGGAAAGGGTCAAGCATGGATTAATGGGCAGAGCATAGGGCGATATTGGCCGGCATATCTCGCACCATCAACTGGTTGCTCTGAGAAGTGTGACTATAGGGGAGCCTATAATTCATCTAAATGTCTGAAGTACTGTGGTCAACCTGCTCAAACATTGTAGGTGCAGATTCACTGTGTTTCCCACATGTTGCATAGTCATTTAGTTAATGTACATTATTTTTGTACTAGGTGCTGTTTAAAAGCAAAAATGTATACTCGTAAGAAATAAAAAGGGTTGCCCTGGGGTCCAATTTGGTATCTCTTTGTTTTGTATTTTAATTTTTTGATATTTTGGAAGTGCAAATGATGATTTGTGTGTGTATGCTTGTGAAATGTGGTCATTTTTTATTTCCTTAATTTTGGCTGTTTTGAGGAATTTTGACAAAATAGCTTTCGAAAACACTTACAAACCATAAAACAATGTGTTTTTTGTGTTGTCTTTGTTTATTTATGTATTCATTCTTGATAGCATTAAATAGTATCTAAAAGTTGTACCACACAATCCCTAAATTATTTGAGCCTTAAAAAGCCTAAGGTTACTCTCATCTAAGTCAACTGCAAGGCATATAAATTGATGTTTGATGATTAATTTAAGATGGAAATTAAAATTTTCCACATGGAAGCATTTATTTTGTTTATGACCTCTACCGCCTCCAGCAAGTGAAGTTATTTAACCATCTTACTCGTTGTAATTATTTTTATAGCATTGCTCGTATATTTTTCAAGTACAAGGAGGTAAATTATATGCAGGTATCATATCCCACGCACTTGGGTACATCCTGGTGACAACTTACTGGTTCTCCTTGAAGAGCTCGGTGGTGACCCTTCAAAAATTTCCTTTATGACACGATCTGGGCAAGAGGTTTGTGCACATGTGTCAGAGGCTGATACTCCGCCAGCGGATTCTTGGAAACCCAAGCAAGAATCTGTGTCTCAAATTTCTGAAGTTCGACTCACCTGTGAACAAGGATGGCACATTACTTCAATTGCCTTCGCAAGCTTTGGAACTCCTACAGGAAGCTGTGGTGCATTCAGTCCAGGAAGTTGTCATGCCAATGTTTTTTCAATTATTCAGGAGGTAAATTTTTTATTTTATTTTTATCATTTTCATGTTCCACGTAAATGCAGCAAGACACTCCAAGCCAGGGCTCAATTGTCTTACCTATGCTGAGATTTGTAAGTCTAGGCTCGGCCTAAACTTGTCATGTTCATATAAAGGGGATAATCTTTTTAATGGTACAAAATTTGAACCCTCTCTTGAGTTTTGACAATAAACTACACAAGTTTAGCAAACTCAGTTTTCGTTCACAATCTATATCCTTTCGCTTGGCTGTAATATTTCATGATCAGAGCATGGCTTATTTGCTGGTCAATGCCAAATTGCCAATACACAAAGTCTTTATGCCATTTCATGTAAAACCTTTACTCAGACTGTTGTGTATTAATATTTTCTTGTCTCATATGGCTTGCTTATAACACAAATGCCTCCCACCCGTGCTCCTCTGGGGCACACATATGTAGAAAAAGGAAAAAAAGTTGAATGATCCTTATTATTGGTGGGATCAGGGAAGTGACCAACACGTGGTGTGAAGAATACCCGGGTCCATAAACTGATCATAAGCCTTTGGCAATGTAATTAGCAGCTAATGCATTCTCAGATTTTCATGATGAACATCAATTATTTTCGCTGGCCTGTTGGCCACATTTGTTCAACTACTCGTTGGAAATTTTTTCTATACATGTGGTTAAAACTAAAACGCCTTGTCCTTATGAGTTCACACTTCTCACCCTAAGACAGAATAAATTTAAATCCATTTCCTTTGTCAAGATCTGTTCATAGAGGAGAGGAAATAAATGCAGTGCTCTCCCTAAATTGTAAGTTATCTGCTGCGCTTAAAAACTGATGTTATCCTAAGTTATGTTTTGCACTCATGCTTCCCTTCCATGCTTTTATAATCATCTCTGAATTGTATTCACTAGTGTCATTGTCTTTAACGACTCTAATCCATGGGGTTTCAAAATGTTGAATTTCTACAACCACTTGATCGGCAAAAGCTAAGTTCATAATTGAAATTCTTTAATGAACCTTGGGCATCCACAGCTAGGGTCTTCTATAATCTTGACTAAGTGCACTTGAATATGGTTGTGGAGATTTTTCAACAAAAGTTTCTTTTAAGCTTGTATACTTGTCAAAATCAAGCAAATAGGCAAATAAAGTTCATTTAAATTGAAAAGATGGTCGAGCAATTTTACCGGTGTAGTGTTTACACGACAGGCCATTCACCACATGTCTACAGTGTTGTCCTCTTCCCGTCCCCCAATCATGGTGCATATAACTGGAATGAATGTCCTCTTCCCATCCTCCTATCATGGTGCATATAATTGGAATGAATTTGGAGCATGACTCGAGAGACAAAATTTGCATTTAATGGCACCTTGATTAAAAGAAGATGTTATCGTATTATTGGCAATTTGGGTATGAGATAACTTGAAATAACTTACAAGCATTTCAAGGCAAACCCCTTGTTCTGATTGCATTGTTGGAAGGTTTATATTTCCATTATTTGAAGGACTTTTCGGCGATTGAGGTCTTACACTTCCTCTAAATTCTAATCCTGTCAGACAGTGGGGGTAGTGTTAGTAGTAGCTTATTTATTCTTATTATTGTTATTATTAGTGATAGTTTATTATAATTATAATTATGTATGTGTGGGTATATGGATGTTATGGTGTTCCTTTATGTTTAATATAAATATGATTGTTCGCCTACCAGTTTGGTACGGTTTTCCATTATTCTTAACATGGTATCAGAGCCACCGTAAAATCCTAGCCTCCACGAAACCTCTACGAAACCTTAACCCTAGCCTCCCTCCTCCAGTAACAGCCACAGCCACAGCCACCCTCCTCCAGTAACAGCCACAGCCACCCTCCTCCAATAACAGCCACACCACAGCCACGAACCCCTAACCACAGCCACAGTCACCAGCCACGCAACAGCCATGCCACCATCGACCACCAAAACCCTAGCCTCCCTCCTACAGCCACGCCGACCACCAAAACCCTCGCCACAGTACTCGCCGACCACCTTCGAACCCCGACGACTCTTCCCTAGCCACCGACAACCAACGAAGCACCACCACCGATCACTTTCGCCCTTCACAGCCCTCCAACAGCCTCCTCCAGCACCGGCGACCCTGTTTCTCCCTCTTTCCAGCGCCGGCGACCTCTACTCCATCTCTCTCTCCGGCGCCGACGACCCCTGTTCTACCTATTTCCAGCACCGACGGCCTCTGTTCTCTCACTTTCTAGCGTCGATTGCCCTTGCTCAGCACCGATCTCACCTTCTGTTGCTTTTTCGGCTACTTTTTCTGTTCCGGTGAATTTTCTGGCGGCCGGCAACTGTTTCGGCAACTTTTTCGGCGACCGGCGACCGAAAATTGTGATTCGCGGTTTGAGGGTCTTTCACCGACTGCTAGTTTGAGGGTCTAAGGGCTACTACAGTATTTCTTCTTTTATGGAGATGAGTTGACGGTGTGATTCGCGGTCCATATATAAATGATTAAAAGTGTTGGTGCGTCCTTTTGCTTATTAGTTTGTTTTCTCGTGATTCCTTGAGGTTTTCCATTGAGTTATTGCGATGTCGACGGAAAGTTCCACAAGCGTTGAAGATTCTCCAGTGAGACCTGCTAGACAAGGAGGAGTCACAGATTTGTTTTCGTCATCCACACGATTGGTGAATTCGAAGTGAACTAAACCGAAAACATGTGTTATGGAAGAAGAAGGTATTATTGACAATTGAATGTATGAAAAAGGAGGATCATTTGTTCGAAGATCCTCCTGAAAAAGGAATTGACGAGTACAAAAGATGGAAACGTGATGATGCCCTACTAAGTAAATTGTTAAATTCAATGGAGTCTTCCGTTGAGGTGTTGGTGGCCAATGGCACAACTGTTCGTGAGGTGTGGATCATACTCGATGAGATATTTGCCTCGACTAATGATTTGTCCAGACTATACGATGTGATGCGAGGTTTCTTCAGAGTACAGCAGGAAGAGCGCCCTTTCTTAGAAATTTCACATGGTTCAAGGTTTTAGCCGATGAGTATGATCGGTTGGTACCTTTTACCAATTGATATGAGGTCTTCAGAGAGCAGCGAATGCAGTTCTTGGTCGTTTGTTTTCTCGTTGTAGTGAACCAGCAGCACGTTCCCAGATCTTGGCTAGGTCTGATATTCCCTCCTTATCTAAGGTTTTCAGGAGGATGAGCAGAGCAGTTAGTCGTGAAGAGCCTCGTATTACCGTTGCTAACCAGGGTGATCATACAGCCCTGGGTGTATCTCGTGGAGGAGGTCGAGGAGAATTTCGAGGCAAAGGTCGAGATGGGGGTCGTGGTGATGGAGGCCGAGGTAGAAGCCGTGATGGCGGGCGAGACATAGGTAGAGGTGGACGTGACACCCGGTCTTGCTATTATTGTGGAGAGTAAGAACATTTACAGAGCTCGTGTTGGAAGCTACATGGGCGCCCTTCTTCATCTGTAGCTAATGCAGTGGCAGAGTATGACACTCGATCATCTTCTTCTGAGATGAGGACTATAGATATGACTCAGGAGGAATATAACCAGTTTATCCATATGAGGATTGGGAACACAATCGATGCACCCTCAGCCACAGTTGCAGGCAGCCCCGCTGCGTGTATGGCCGCTCGCAGATCGTGGGTGATCGACTCAGGTACATCTGCATATATGACTCATTCCACAAGTACTCTTTCGTCTTATCAGTTGATCCCTGAACACAATAGGGTTATTGTTGCCAATGGTGAAACTTTTGAGGTAAAAGGACAGGGAGTAGCTACTTTATCTTCATCTCTTTCTCTCTCTGATGTTCTACATACTCCTGCTAATCCGTTTAATTTACTATCTGTGAGTCAGATTACAAAAGACATGAACTGCTCCGTAACATTTTTTCCTACTCATTGTATCCTTCAGGATCTAGTTTCGGAGAATACTATCAGTAGAGGACGGGTGGTTGGTGGCCTCTATGTGATGGATGAAACTGTGGCTGTTGCATGCTCGGGGAGATCGTCTCAGATTTTGGATATACACTGTCGGTTAGGCCACCCTTCATTGCCCAGCCTGAAGAAACTTTGTCCCAGTTTGAGTCAGGTTACACAATTAGAGCGAGTCATGTCGATTTGCTAAGTACCTGCGTGTGCCATATGTGTCCAGACATAATAATAGGACAATTAGTCATTTTTCTTTAGTTCATTCAGATATCTGGGGTCCGTGTCCTGTTACTTCTTTGTTTGGATTTCAATACTTCGTAATGTTTATTGATGATTATTCTTGCATTACCTATATTTATCTTATGAAGCAGCGGTCTGAATTACCTACTATTTTCACCACCTTTTGTAATGAAATCCAAACCCAATTTGGCAAAACTCTACAGATCCTCCGTAGTGATAATGGGGATGAGTACATTGGTGGAGTGTTGGGTACATATCTGCGTACACATTGGATTATTCACCAGACATCATGCCCCGACGCACCACAGCAGAATGGTGTGGCTGAGAGAAAGAATAGACATCTCTTGGAAACTGCACATGCTCTAATGTTCCAAATGAAAGTTTCCAAAGTCTTCTGGGGTGAAGCGATGTTGACAGCATACTATCTTATTAATAGATTGTCATCACCTGTTCTACATGGTGCCACACCCTTGTCATTTTTACGTCCTCAGCAGATTCCCTTTTCATTGTCACTCAAGATTTTTGGATGGGTTTGCTATGTGAGAGATACTCGGCCGCAGGTGATCAAACTCGATGCTCGTGCACTCAAGTGTGCTTTTATGGGATATCCTAAGACCCATAAAGGATATCATTGTTACAGTCCGGAGTTGAGACGGTTTATAATTTTCCGCGACGTGATTTTTGTTGAATCTGATTCATTCTATGGCCAGACTACTACATCTTCCTCCACTGTTGATACGGGTTTAGCGGGTTTCTGATGTACCCTTCCTCCACTGAGTTACCAGTGGCACCTTCTCCTGCCTCCAGTTCTCCAGTTGATATTATTGAGGACTCTTCTCCTGTTGCCCCGGCTTCACCTGTGCTATCATCATCCTCAGAATCATCGTCCTCACCAGGCTCCCCCACCTCTCCTCTACTTGAGTTAATATCTTCCCAGCTGGATCCAGTCCTTGATCAGGTAAATGATCCTCTTGCTTTACGCAAGTCTTATCGTAGTTGTTGGGATCACCCTGTTTATACTACATCTTATCGTGGTTTGCCCGCCATTGTCCAGCAGGGCATTACTACACTTGATCAGCATACTTTGCCTTGCTCTGTTGTAGATGCTCTTTCTCATCCAGGTTAGCGCAAGGCTATGTTTGAGGAGATGAATACTCATGAGAATAATCATACATGGGACCTAGTGAGTCTTCCTCCTGGTAAGACAGCTATTGATTGTAAGTGGGTATATAATGTCAAATTTCATTCTGATTGCACTTTTGAGAGGTTAAAAGCCCGTTTAGTGGCCAAGGGCTATGCTCAGACATATAGCCTTAACTATTTTGATACCTTCTCCCCAGTTGCCAAGATGGCCTCAGTTCGGTTGTTCTTGTCTTTAGCTGCATCCCATCAGTGGCCTTTGTTTCAACTTGATGTGAAAAATGCATTTCTTTATCGTGACTTGGAGGAAGAGATTTATATGGAGCAACCACCTAGTTTTGTTGTTCAGGGGGGGTCCCCTAATCAGGTCTGTCGTTTGAGGCGCCATTGTATGGTCTGAAACAATCTCCCAGAGCTTGGTTCGTCAGTTTCAATTCAATTGTACAGGAGTTTGGCCTTCGGCAGTCTGCAAAGGATCACACGGTATTCTTTCGCCATACCTCTGCTGGCTGCATATTACTTGTTGTGTATGTGGATGACATTGTTATTACTAGCAGTGATAGTGGAGGGATTGTTGCACTTAAATCATTCCTGAGAACCAAGTTTTAGATGAAAGATCTTGGTGAACTACAATATTTTCTTGGCATTGAAGTAACTAGGAATATGGAAGGGGTGTTCATTTCTCAGCGGAAGTATGTTCTTGACATTCTGGAGCGAGCATGGTATATAAATGCTAAAGAAGTGGACTTTCCTATGGATTCTACTGTTAAGCTAGAGCCGAAAGAATGAGCGATTCTACCTGACCCTGAGCAATATCGACGGACAGTGAGCCAGTTTAATTATCTCACTACAATGACTCGTCCAAATATTGCTTATCCAGTGAGTGTAGTAAGCCAGTTTTTATCTGATCCCCGTGTTCCTCATTGGCAAGCCGTGTTACGTATTCTTCGGTATCTGCACAAAAATTCGGATAATAGTATCCAATTTTCTGATCATAGACATATGAGAATGGAAGGATACTCGGATGCTGATTGGACTAGAAGCACATTTGGCAAGAGATCCACGTCTGGTTATTCTGTTTTTGTTGGTGGCAACTTGGTTTCCTGGAAGAGTAAGAAGCAGAATGTTGTCTCCCGATCTAGTGCTGAGGCGGAATACCGAGTTATAGCATTAGCAACTGCAGAGATTATGTGGCTTCAGCAGTTTTTGACAGAATTACACTTCCCTCTTAGTGGTTCTGCCAAACTCTGGGTTGATAATACATCTACTATTCATATTGCTACAAACCCAGTATTTTATAAGAGGACAAAACATATTGAGGTTGACTGTCATTTTATTCGTGATGAATATCAGAAAGGAGTTATTACATTTTGGTCTATTCTTACAGGTGGCAGCTATTTTTACCAAAGCATTACCAAGTCCACGCGTCTTGTATTTGTATAACAAGCTGGACATAGTTGATATATATGCTCCAGCTTGAGGGGGGTATTAGTAGTAGCTTATTTATTCTTATTATTGTTATTATTAGTAGTACCTTATTATAATTATAATTATGCGTGTGTGGGTATATAGATGTTATGGTGTTCCTTTGTGTTTAATATAAATAAGATTGTTCGCCTACTAGTTTGGTACGGCTTTCCATTATTCTTAACAGTATGTTACCTCTTGGTGATTGTTTTGTGTGGGCTTTTTTGATTTTTTTCCCTTGTTAGTTCCTAGTAATTTATTCAGACTTTTGTCTAACATGTGTGGTTCGCACTGCAGGCATGCATTGGCCAAAAAGCATGTTCAATTCCTGTCTCAACATCTCAGCTAGGGGACCCATGTCCTGGAGAGTTGAAAAGCTTAGCAATTGAAGCCCTTTGTAGTGGCTAAAATTCCTCTTCTCAACTCGGTGCTCCCACGAATGAAGATTGAGATAGATGGACTTGTGACGTTAGACATCAATTCTTCAGTAAGTTTTGAGTTGTGATGCCATTTGTGGATTGTGGTACAACTGAAATCAAGTTAACCAGCCAAAGCTCAAAATCTTCACAGAAAATTTATCCTGCATTTAAGCTTAAATAAATAGAATTGCACATGTTCTTGTACAAATCCATGCGAGGCTTCCATTTGCACCACTATTATCTTCTGTACTGTGATGATCCAATGACTAGTGGACGAGCTATTGGTTATCATTATAAAATCATGTTTAAATGAATCAACTTTCATTGGATAGTGTGATTCTCTTCCAGAATTTCATGTCTTGGAGATTTTCTTTCATCAATCAAGTTTTTTTTTCCCTTTGTTTTTGCATGGTTGAATGATATAAAAGGTCAGGATAAAGCCAATGCTTCTCTTGAATTTGGAAATAACTTAAAATAACCTGTTTGTCAACTCGTTTGTTGTAGCTTCTACTTTATGTTTTTGGTGCTAAGAATAACATAATATTTGGAGGAAAAAGATGGTTTTTGATTAGTTTCAATTTGACTTTTTTTTTTGGCTTTCGCTTTTGAATCATTAATCTTTATTATAAATTCAGCCCAATTTCCCCCTGCCCACCTTGCATGCCCTGCCCCGTTATTTAAGAATTTTTTCCATTCCTAATAACAAGTGGGACGGAAATGGAATTTGTTTACCCAGCCCCAATGTCCCATGTCTCATCCCTGATCATGTAAATTAAATACCTTTCTATTTGTAAATGCATGTACAAAGTATAATTTTTAAAAATAGAAGGAGACTAAAATATTTTACATTTATTTTTTTTGTCATTTTCACATCTATTGTTTATTTTGTCGTTTTAGTTCTAATCTTTCATCAATAATGCGGGATTACTAAAAATTAAAATTGAATGTCAGTTAGCCTTTCTTGATTAACAGCTTTGTGCATTCCTTGCCTTAAATCTACGCTGCAAAGGACACGAATTTCCACTAGTTGCCTGCAATTCCTAGCATGATGAGTTTAAGATGGAAGCCACAAAGGATTATACACATGATAGATAGTGTGCGAGCCTAGAAAATACATATCTACAAAATTAAGAAGATGAGCTCAACGAGAAAATAGATGACGAAATCTTCACGTGCTCTGATTATTGAATTCTTATAAAATAAGCTCATTGACCGGTGACCGACGAAAAACCGTTCAAAGCCCCAAGTTAGATGGGGCTTTTTCAAAGAAAATGTATGTTAAATGCAAGTGTTTTTTTGTTTTTCTCTACTTTTATATATATATATAGAGAGAGAGAGAGAGAGAGAGAGAGAGAAAGAGATTTGACTTCATGTGTTGTTTTATCTCTTGTCAAGATGGGATAGTGGTGTGTGATATTAATTTTGGCGAAATGATGATTTTTTCCCTACAATAGTCATTTTGATGCATTTTAACCCCAAAAGAAAAGGTTGGGAAAGGGAAGCTTGGTGTAACTTGGATGGTTTAGAAATTAAAATTCTTGCTGAAAAATTAGGGATATTTTGTGTGTGTGTGTGTGTGTGTGTGTGTGTGTGTGTGAATTTGAGAGCAATGGTAACCTAATTCTATACGGTTTCCAGTGTATATATATATATACACTGACGTGTGAATTTGAAAGGGGTAAAGATGATTTTTCAATTAAATAATAAAAGATAAATATGTGAACTTAAATTAGCTACAAATTACTTTTTACTCTGCACATAACTATCAACTTCCTGTACAAGTTTCTATATAATTTTTTCAAAATATTATCTTCTTTCTTTCTTAAAAAAATTATTTAACATCAGTAATTATAAAACAACTTAGACTCAC
>JAOTRH010123783.1:0-14633 GCA_034768845.1 Heliamphora exappendiculata
CCAACGCCACCGGCCGTGCGCAATTCCGATTATCGGTTGAAAAGTTACAGCGCTTTGAACGAAAATGGTCATAAGATGAACATTAAATGAATGACATAGTTTAATATTTTTCAAAGACAAATTTAATTTAGAATTAGTTAATTATTGGTCATATTTAAAAGATTTGTATAACTATTAGTGCTATTGCAAAGACTTTTAAAGATGCAGTCCCAATTTTAAATTCAAACATTAATTATGACATAATTTTCCTTATTTATGGATATTCACATTTACTAACATTTTTGTTTGTAAATTTTAAAATTCTATAACTTTCAATAAATAATTTTTTACTAAAATTAATATTTTTGAAGCTCTTACTCATCGAGACATATAAAAAAAGATCTATATTGAATATAAAACTAAGAAATTTTTGATTTTTCTTTTATTGTTTTCAATTTTAAAACTAACTTCTCATTTTCTAAACTAAAAAATTTCTCATTTTCAAAATTAAGAAATTTTTGGATTTAAATTTCTCAATTTTAAAATAAATTTATCAATTTAAAAAACTAAGATATTTTTCAATAATAAATAAATCTCTTAGTTTTAAAACTAAATTTCTTAATCTTAAATTGAGAAATTTCTTAATAGCTACAATTATTTCTATTTATAAATAAACAATAATGATTTTTATTTGCATGAAGAATAACCAAACCTAGTTGATAGCTAAACAATTAATGCTAATTATTTTAATAGAATTAAGGGTATATTAGGTTGATAAATTAGTAATAGGACCTGGATAACAAAGAAGCATGGGACTATTTTTTTTTTTTTTTTTATGATCTTTAGAAATGAGACTCTTCCTATAAAAACCCCTTTAATTTATTCAGTATTTAACAATATGCGATCAATTTTATGTTTTGATTGAATAGAGCAGAGTCGAGATTCTTGCTTAGAACTAGAAAAAATTTTAAATTATAATTTAAGAAGAAAAAATTATAATTTGAGGGAGAGAATTTTAAAAATTAATAAAAATCTAAAGTATTAGTAAAATGTTATCAAAATTTGAGTAGTGAGATTGGCTTCTAGTTTTTTTCCATGTGTATGGATAATCTATACACTAAAACTAATAAAATAAAAAATTTAAATTATTAAAGTGGGCCCAATGTGGGCCATAATCAACCCAACAGAATCGTGCCTTGAGACAAGGTCTTCCATTGTACAAATTTCCAGCTTGGCCTATGACCATTTCAAATGAGAGATTCGGGGGTGCTCTAAACTCAGTACAATAGAAACCCCACAAATGAATCCCCATATATATAGAAACCCAAACAACAGTAGACTTGGTCTTTTCACTAGGTGCAGCAACCCAATTACTAATACTATGAGAACATTTAATTCCTTTTTTTAACAACAATACTACATACTTAAAAAATATTCCTAGAAATGTATCCAAAATTCAAAATTAGTAATTTAAATTTGTTTGTAATATAGTCCACACAACACACAACTAAATTTGAACCATTCATTTTGAATTCGGAGTAATTTTCTAGGTTCTTTTTTAGAGACATTAGAATTATTATTTTTTTAATATTTCAAGGTGTCTGGTTCAACTTACACGTAATTTAACTGTTAACTAGCGGGGTGCAATTAAAATCAAAGCAAAGCACTGTATCTATAACGACCTAAGTGGATCGTTAGTCGAACAACTTGAATAAAGAGTTTACCAACGTGGTTTAAAATGTTTAAATTCAAGTTATTAGTAATAACGCACATGTTTTTTTATATATTAGATAAGTTTCTATTTTCTATCGATGTAGTATAGAGTATCACAGTATGAACTAACCCTACAAAAGTTGTTACCACCAAATTCCATAGTATTGATGCCATTTGAAAAATCTATTTTTAAGATTTGATTTGCACTAATCGTTATTAAAAAAATGATTTTTCGTTTTAAGAAAAATATTATATTTAATTTATTCTAACGGATTCAATGCAACCAACAATCACACAATCCACACAAAAGATACAACACACAATATTTACGTGAAAAACTCCAATAAGAGAAAAAACCACGGGACTTATCTAAGGTCAAGAAATAAGTACAAAAAATAAATGTTTTGTTACGATAAATCTTATAACTCATGGTTGAATCCACAATCTATAGATATAAAAATCTCTTGATGAATCCTCGTACACCAATCTGTGTCTGTTTGCTACTTGAGTCCATCACTGGTCTTCAACGCTTGAGAATCCACTCAAGCTAAGAATATGAAATGATGAATATGCGCTTGAACAATCTTCGTGATGCTCTTAAAATTTCTTGTAGTCGTAAAGTAAAACTCCAAAAATATTTTCAGGACTTACACGCTCTCAAGTTCTTTGTTTTATTAAATTACTTGCGTGCAATCACCAACGGCTACTCAACGCCAGCTGATTTTAAGGCTATTCCGCACATAAGACCAATCGAGCGGTCATGACTACTTTGCAGTATCTTAACTGTTTTGCAGTGCGGAAATGTTTTTTAGGTAAGGCTTAGAAGTTGCAATACATCGAAACGACTTCCAAAAACAAATGTGACATATCATAGAATAATGTATGAATGCAGTGTCATAGATTTTCTAAAAGAATCACTACGGAGGGAAAAAAAATTTCCTAACAATTATATCAAAAATAACAACACAAATAAATAAAATACAGCCACACAGAGGACACAAATTTTAACGTGAAAAATCTCAAGTCGAGTAAAAATTACAGGACCAGTTTAGGTCCAAGTTTAGATAAATTAAGCACTATAAAGAAATTTTTATTACAAGAGTTCTTACATAATCAAGTTGAATACACACTTATTGACGTACATAACCTATTCTTACCGAATCTATGTGCACTAAACCGTACTTGATTGTCGATGGAATTCCCCTCAAACTTTTTGTCCTGAGAATTCACTCAAGATCCACTAGGAATTGATAAAGAGATTATGGTATAGTTCTTGATATCTCATTGAATCTAATTTGTCATTAAGTAGAACGTGAACAAAACTTGAGAAAAACTTCTTTTTGAAGCACACAGCCGCTGGACAGAGTCTTTGCACCAAAAAGGTTGCGATTGCAATAATCCGAGTATGAATTTAAAGATGTCTCGCCAAATAGACCAATCGATCCATATCGATCTATCCATCAATCTATCTTTCGATACTTGCAGTAATTATTTAGATCGATTGATCGATTTTTTCACCGATCTATCGATGATTGATCCGTACTAATCTATGATCAATTCGTATCAATTTATTCAACAATCCATAAAACAAATCTTGTACAATCTCCAAATCACTTCACAACAAATCTTATACAAATTACACCTATAGGAGATGAAATACAAGTAAAATGAAGATAAAGATCACAAAACAATTAATGAATGGTTTTCAAACGGATTGCCAACCTAACGTATGATCTAAACCCTAACACTATTTATTAGATTATTTTATTTTTCTTGTATCGATTTCTCTTCATTAATAAAATTTATTTTTTCCTAAGGAAAAAAAACTAATAAATAACACCCTTATATCAATGCCAAAAGTAACAAGGCAAATGCTTTTAAAAACATAGGTTTTATGGTGAAAACTCAAGTAAATCATCATAATATTGTACATGCGGTCTCAAGAGGTCAAAAAAATTTAAAGCTAAGGCTTCCAATTTTTGACAAACAGTCCATTACCAACGCCTCTATCCTTGAAGGTGTGACGAGAAAAACTATTTAATGAGCTATAATGCGATCTTTAAGTTAATTTGAAATGAGAGAATCCCAAAATAGGACCTTATTTTGTTTTAAAAAAATTATTAAAATATTTCTATTTGTATAATCATATACACGAACAATATTTGTATATATGCAGGAGTTTTGTACAAAGTGATGTGCATCGCTTGTTTACATTCACTCTTTGAAAGTATTATAGCCGGTCACCGTGATCGGAGAGGAAGCGTACGAAAATGCTCTTATTTATATTCTAAAGATTTTAAATATGGATTGGAAACAGGTTTCAAAAGTTTATATATAAGTGAGAAATTAAATGGCACTGCCTCATCATTTTATGTGGATGTTGATCTGCCAAAAATTTCTGTATAGATAGCAGTTTCCTTTTCTCTTTCTAAAAGAAAATTGTTATTCTTAAGAGAACATAATGGCGTAAACAAAATTATATAATCATCTTTAATTAATTAAAACAAAAATTTAGTTTACTTTAGTTTGACTTGATTTATACAGGTAATCTGAAAGTAAACTTTGTAATAAATAAAATATGGATCTTATCTTAATTAGCAAGTCTTTTAGATTGTATGAAGTAAATCTTGAAACAAAGCAAACAATGTATGCTTTTGATTATTGGTATATATGTGTAATTATCTTCTTATGAGCGGTGAATAATATATATAATGATAAAAAGTTACAATTTAAATATCTATTTTATGAATATCAACAATACTTCTATAAATATTTATACATTTTTTCTTACTTTTTATACATTATTCATCGTGAGTTGCAACATTTTCCTTTGAATGATGATGACTTCCTTGTTAAGTTCTCATATTGCATTGGAGGTTTGCAAATGCTTGGTTATAGCTTAAAATAATAAAATTTATATTTGTTTATTT
Organism: Heliamphora exappendiculata; assembly: GCA_034768845.1. Lineage (NCBI taxonomy): Eukaryota > Viridiplantae > Streptophyta > Magnoliopsida > Ericales > Sarraceniaceae > Heliamphora > Heliamphora exappendiculata. Next base: position 4,623 of record JAOTRH010123783.1, read on the forward strand.
AAAATTAAAAACTATCAACAAAAAGATATAAACACACTTATATAAATTTATTTTAATTTTTCATTGAACTAAGTTAAAAGCTACAATTTAAGCACAATCAAACACCCCAATATAATCTGGAACCAGTATAGAGGGGTGGCAGTGAGAACCCTACATTGATAGTCATCATCGTTATCTCTAGATTCTCTACCCAAAAAGAAATGCACAAAAAGAAAAAGCCTTATCATGTACTGTCAAAAAAAAAAAACAACAAGAAGAAGAAGAAGAGAAAGGTTTTTTGTTTCAATTGATACACATCAGAACACAAACCCCTAGAAAGTCTGGTGAATCTTCTCCTCCCAACCATCCCATGCCCCTTCAAATCTTTGTGATTTTACTTAACTGATCACCACCAGTCCTCCATCAGTAATAGTACATGACCCTCTCTTGTGTCTTGTTCTCATCATTGAAGAAGAAGAAGTTGCAGCTGCTACTTCCATTATTATTAGTGTGAGTGCTAATAACTTCCTCAAGATCATACTCTAACGGAGGAATATTATTATTATTATTATTATTATTGGTATCCACAAAATACCCATTTGCCTTCTGATCATCAGGCCATGAACTGGGGTTGTGATGATCACCCCCATTGTTTGCAAACTGATCCATCATGAACTTCTGGTTATTATCTTCAAACCCAAACCCATGTGAGATGTTATTGTAGCTCTGAAGCACCACCATCTCTTCTTGTTTGATCTCCTTCCCATGGCTGATCTGGCTGCAACTCCCATCAGATCTAGAAGAAGAACAACAGCTTGCCTGATCACCCCCAAACATGAGGATCTGCATGGGAGTGCTAAACAACAAGCTCTCTTGGGGTTGAAGAAGGTGATGATGTTGATCATCATCAAAATTGGTTGCCATTAATGAAGGGTTATTGTAGTAGTTGAGTAGTGCAGATTGATCATCGTCAAGGCCTGTGAGAGATTTATAGGTTGGGATGCAATATGAATTGGAATCCCCTGGGAGTGGTGATAGAATGGGAATGGGTAGTGATGGGAGTTGGGACTGTGGGGTTTGAAGTGGAGGTGGGTAGGGTTTTGGTTTTCTGTTGTTTGGTGCCATCCCACCCATGAGCTTCTTCTTGAGCTTGGTGTTCCAGTAGTTCTTGATATCATTGTCAGTCCTTCCTGGTAACTGAGCAGCTATAACTGACCACCTGCACTTGATTGGAATAAGCTCCATTATTAGAAGAACAGCTCTAAGCTTTTAGCAACACAATCTAGTTATAGAGAATGATTTATTGTATGTCTCATAATAGTTTCCATTCTTCTACCCTTGTAGCATGCTTGAATCTAACTGGAGTTCCCATTCTTCTACCCTTGTAGCATGCTTGAATTTAACTGGAGTTCGGTATCGGAGCTTGACTGCAAGACCACCCGTCGAGTAGAAATGAAAATCGGTCTTAGTGATCTACTTACAGGTGCAATTAGACGGTCCCGTCACTCAACGGATAAAAGTTACTCTTAGAATTACCGCTACTTAGTTTTTAATTTGTCTCTGACCATCAAATGAAATGCGACAATCTATTCTTCCATTCTTTTTTTTAAGAACTTGAATTTTAAGTCACTCATATGCACTTGAAGTCTATACATATTATAGACCTTACATGCATGTAAATGGTTGCTACTGTTTTTGGTGATTGGGTTTTGTACTGTAGGTAGAAGAATAGTAAACAGCTCAGATATAGGTGGGTTTTGGAGCATTAACTAGATCTAAAATTGGCAGCCACGAACTGGAATTGTCCAATATTAGGTAAAAAATAGTAAATAGAATGATACCCAGATGAATTGGGGTAAAAATAGGTCTTGTGTGTCCATAAACAGAAAAAACTAAGAAATTATTTACCAGAATGGAAAATTTATTTTGGAGAGAAAATCAAAGGAAAAAAAGAAAAAAAAAAACTAAAGGAAATAAATTGAAGCACCTGCTCCCAATGGTAGTGAACAAGGTGCAGATTATCCTATCTTCTTCATCAGAAAATTCACCATGTTTGATGTTTGGCCTTAAGTAGTTCAGCCATCTCAGCCTGCAGCTCTTCCCACATCTCTTTAGACCTGAATTCAAGCACAAACACAAATGATCAAAACCCCAGATGAAAAAAAATAGAGAGGGAGAGAGAGAGAGAGAACAAATCAGATTCATTCTAGTATGAAATGTGGAACCATTTTTCTAAGTATATGATATCGTATTGGTCCATACGTAACAGTGTTTTTGATCTCAGATATTGGTATTTAAACCATATTGGACAATAAAGATTGATATATAACCTCATACTAGTATTGATCTTGATCTTGGATACTGATATTTAACCTCGTACTAGTATGTGATATCAATACTGTAATTTAGAGCTTTGATCATAATTATTTACCAGCTTTTTGAGGAAGAGCGATCCAGTTTCCACCAGTGCCAAATTTCTCTATGAACTTCTTGAGTTTTGAGTCTTCCTCTGGCGACCATGGCCCTTTCTTCACATTTGCCTTGTCACAGCAAGGAGCCCTCCCCATCTCTCTCTCTCTCTCTCTCTCTCTTTTCGGCCGGTGGGCTGTGTGTGTGGTTCTAGGGCCTTTTATCGAGAGACTTGAGTCATGTGGGACCCTGAAAGAAAAAAATAATAATAATCATTACTTTATTGGGACATACAAAAGTCAAAATGATAGGCATGTTTGATCAGTTTCTAACTTCTTTGCTGAATAACTGGCTGAATGGAAGTTTCCATCTCAAATACTTGAAGGGTTAAACTTCTCTCCGGTGCCGAAATTGGATTTCAAAGTCCGGTTATAGCCTCTGTGAATCACCTTGTATCTCATTTTAATGATTTAAATTATTCGTTCTATTAATCTCAACGTATAAATAATTCAGAAAATTAATAAGAAGTCCAAATCTTATATTATTTATTAGTTTTTATTTAACAAAATTTTTTTTAACGAGCAAAGTTTGTTCTTACCAAAGTTTTATCTACTTGTATATAATGCATAAATGTGTCAACAGATAAATTTATCTGTTTGTATATCAAACAGATAAACATTAAACAGATAAATTTATCTGTTTGTTATGCAAAAATAAATAAATTTATCTGTTTATTGGGTATTTTTAAAAAAAATTACGCATTTTTAATGAATTAAATTTCGCGCGTTAAAATTTTTATTTATGAACCTTACGGCGTTAAAATTTTTATTTTTAAACTTCTTGCTAAATCCTTCTAAATTATTCTTATATGGTTGATCGGATATCATTATGTACATTAATAAATTACTTTTGTTTTAAAAAATATAAAAGGCAGATTCACAAGATTGTTTATATTTTCAAGACAAATCTGGTTTGTCCATTAGATTAATAATATTTGAATAATTTAATTTGTTATAATAATAATTTATATAATAAAAATAATAAAATAAATAATTTAAATTATTAAAATAAAAGTGCAGTGGGCCTCAAGTGCTATAATTGCACAGTGCAATCCACAAGATGCGCACAAGCCAAGTCCACACTTGAAAACCTCATATCCAACCTTACCGAGTCTCTACCTTCAAGAATCCAATGTATTATAGGCACAGTTTGATATCATAATAGTTTGTTTTATTTTATTCATTTTTGTTTTAATATAAATTATTATTTAATTAAATTAATATATTTTAAAAAAATTATTAGGACAAGCTGAAATAAGTAAAATTATTTGATCAAAATATAAAAAGTTAAAAAAAATCAAAACAATTCAACAAGTAAAATTTTATGTTATTTATTTTTACCTTCAATTATTTATTATTTATTTTTAATCAAAATATTTTACTTTTTAATTTTTCTCATTTATACAATCCAAAAATGCAAAAAACAAATTGATCCAAAGATAGAAAATATCAACAAAATAAAAAGAAGCAAAAACATTATAATTTATTCCAAACAGAGCCTGGATATATATAATGATCAGACAAGTTGATGACTGTGCCTATGAGTCTAAGTGTGACAGTTTTCAAACTATAGCGTATAGGTTAAAACTTTTGGGAAAAACCATTTCACTCGAAAATTTTTACCCAAATATTTTATGAAATTTTTGAATAAATATTTATACGCTTTGATTAAGGATAAATTTTTTTATATATTATATTTTTTAAATATATTTTTATAATAAAATTGTTTATTTATAAGTATTTATTAATTTTATTAATTACATAAAATATTAAGTTAATTGAATATTTTTAATTACATGATTTGATTATTTTTATTTATTATTATTTTTTATAAAATTATATTATCATTCATTTATATTTTAACAAATGTGATCTACTCACAAACCTATTAATGTCTAATTAATTTAATTTTTTATAAAAATAATCTATTTAATAAATATTACATAATAAATAATTTTGATTATAAAAATATATAAAAAAAGATCAAAATAATAAATTAATTGCATCCAAAATAAAAAATACCGAGAAGATTATGAGAACATTCTCAGTGTTAATAACTCTGAGAACATTTTCAGTGTCAACAATTCTGAGAATGTTTTCACTGGTGCACCGTGAAATGCGGCGTTCAGTGAAATGGCAAAGCGGGTCTGGTTTCTTCACTACTTGGCCTACTCATTTCTGCCCGAAGGGTCCATCTTCCAAGTGAAAAAGAAATGTCGATTTTCAGAAATATACATGGAGAGTGTGAGCGGGAACCACCATTGTTGCCACCCGATGGCGCGACGAAAACGGACCCACTAGTGGAGTTCACGGTGGTTCCAGGGTTCATGGCGTCGTGGTGGTCTTGACGGCTTGACTTTGAGAGAGAGATAGAGAGAGACGGAGAGAGAGGGAAGAGAGATCGGCACTGTTTGCCGGCCTATCGTGGTCGTCAGAATAGGTGGCGGCGTCGAAGCCGGCGGAGATAACGACGGTGAACGACGATGGATGGCGTGCGCGTCGCGCCATGCGTCTTCTTCATTTTCTGTTGCGTGTTCAGCAAAGGTCCCTTATCTATATTGCACACAACTTCTGTTGAAGCTTGATCTTCCTCGAAACATAATTAAATTTTTTGATAAAATTTTTTGGTAATGATAGCCGCACTCAAAACTTTTCTCTACAACACATTTTTGTGTACTTCAAAACTAACAGCCTCACATCTCTCCATCCCTTATGAAATTGAATTGGTACAACACATTTTTGTGTACTTCAAAACTAACTGCCTCACATCTCTCCATCCCTTATGAAATTGAATTGGTCTAGTCGAATTAATTTTTAAACTAAAATAGAACTATTTTGATAATTTAAATTATTTATTATATTATTTATAGTGTATATATTATTACTATAAAAAATTAAGTTGATCAAATATCGTTAATTGTCTTAACAAATTATATTTGTGTTAATAAAATAAATAAAAAATAGACATTACAGTTTATTTTTTATTAACATAAATGTGATTTGTTAAAATAGTTAATAATTTTTAATTAACTTAATTTTTTACAGTAATAATATATACACTATAAATAATAAAATAACTAATTTAAATAATCAAAGTAGTAGGTTTATTTTAGGCCAAAAAATAGTCTAACTGGACTGGATTAGTCCCAAAAGAAACCGAAGAAAAGTCATTCTCTAAAATTAACGTGAAATATCAAATTAATTAATTAGTAGCTAGAATTTGGGCCAAATGATATTAAATTAAGAAAAAGATTTCAACCTTTCAAATGTGACTGTCATATATTTAGTATGGGTGTGATATTATCTATATTACAAAATACAATGTTCTTAATATTAATATTTATCCTATATGAGACACACACACTTTCTCTCTCTAATTAACTAATTTGATCTCTATCTTCATTTGTAATTAAAATTTTTTCACTCTTAATTTTAAATTTGACATTGTTTTTTTTCTATTTATTTTGAATTCATTTTTTTATCTCTGATTATGTATATAAATATAACCTGTTTACAAAAATATAGTTAATTTTGTTCATTTATTTTTAATTTACATATAATTTTTTATTAGTTTTAGTTTAAATTAAGTCTAAGCTTAATGAAAATATTTTGAATATTTACCTTAATAATTAAAAAAAATATTCAAAATTTAAATTAATTATATAATTAAATTATATTCAAAGTTGAAGAAGATAGCAATGCAATCAAAGAAGAAAGGAAAAATTAAGATTATGTTATTACCGAACTTAAAGTTCATCAAGTGTTCCATTGAATCTCAGTCATTTATATACAATACCACAACTGATTTTCTCTCTTAGTTAATACAGTCGTCATAGCCTAACTAACTAATCCATGCAGCTGTTAAGCTAACCGCAAGTCTACTAAGGACTGCTGAGCTTGTGCTGGACTAATACTTGACCTTAAGCTTGATTGTACTAGATTAATATCTCTGTTAATCCCCCTAAAGCAATTAGTGGGCTTAGAGCAAACCGATAGCTTGTCCTTAAGAAATTGAAATTTGGAGATGGATACGGGCTTAGTAGAGATGTCAGTTGCCTGTTCAACAGTGGGAATATGTTTGAGACTGAGATTCTTGGAGACAACCTTGTCACGAACATAGTGGTAATCAACTTTAATTTGTTTGAATTTGGTGTAAAAAATAGGATTAGTAGCAAGAGAAATAGCAGAGCTATTGTCACACCACAAGGTGGGAGTTATGGGAGAGATGTAAAGGCCAATTAGGAGCATTTGTATCCATGAGATTTCAGCTGCTGTATGCGCTAATGCTTGATAATGCTCGATACTTTGCTTTAGTAGAGGATCCAGAGACCACAAACTGCTTTTTGGCAGACTAGGAAACAAGGTTGGATACAAGATAAACACAAAAATCAAATGTAGATCTCCTGTTGACACTATTCCCAACCCAATCACAATCAGAATAGGCTGAGATTTGAAAGGAGCTTGGTTGAAAGAAAAGTCCATGATCAATGGTTCCCTGAATATATCGAAGAATGCATTTCACAGCAGTGAAATTAGTAGTAGAAGCGGCTTGCATATGTTGACCAACATGATTGACACTCAAGGAAATGTTTGGCTTTATGACAATAAGATACTGTAAAGCCCCAACAAGACTACGATAGAGAGTAGGCTATGAAAAAGGAAGAGAATCAAATAAGCGAGTGGAAGGTTTGAGAAATTGGGGAGAAGAGCAGGGTTACACTTATCAAAACTAGCTTTAGTAATAATAGTACTTGCATATTGCTTCGAGGAAAGAAAAAAGCCACTAGACACAGATTTAACCGAGATCCCTAAATAATAAGAGACATCCCCAAGCTCTTTCATAGAAAAAGTAGAGTGCATTTGAGTGAGTAAGGTGGAGATATGAGCAATATTGTTTTTCGCAAATAAAATGTCATCTACATAGACTAAAATGATGGTCATAGTAGTTGGAATAGACACATAAAGAAGGATCATTGTAACTGTTCTTAAAACCATGCTGAAGAAGAAAAAATAAAAATGTGGAATACCAAGCCCTAGGAATTTGTTTGAGACCGTAGATAGCTTTATTCAATTTACAAATATGAGATGCATATTGAGTATCAATAAAGCTTTGAGGTTGAGATATATAAACCTCATCATCTAACACACCATGCAAAAATGCATTAGAAATGTTGAGTTGCTTAATGGACCAATTAAAATGAAGAGCTAGAAAAAAAATTATGCGAATAGTGGGTTGTTTAGCTATAGGATTGAATGTGTCATAAAAATCAACACCAGGTTCTTGAAGGTAACCTTTGGCAACAAGGCGAGCTTTGTGATAAGCAATAGAGTCGTCTGAGTTCTTTTTAAATTTGAATACCCACTTACAGTCAATGACATTTTTTTCATCGAATATGGTACTAAAGACCAAGTTTGTTGATGCATAAATGCTGAGAATTCATCTTTCATGGCAGTTAGCCATTTGAAAGATTGAACAGCATCTTTGAAATAGAAAGGCTCTCTACAATCAAGAGATAAGGAAGTGGAAGTGAAGGAAGCTGAGATGGGAGAAGAAATAGATGAATTAGACTTCAGAGGAGGTGCAGAAGGTTGGATGGGAGGAGAAGACACTAAAGAAGACTTAGATCAAGTTATCATGGGATGATGATTAGATTTGGAAAGAATGTGGAAAGAAGATAGAAAAGGTAAATCAATGAGATAGACTGAATATGCATTGAGTGTGGGGGATGAGATGAAACCATAAGAGAAGAAAGATTAGACTTAGAGGACTTTGATAAAGAGAGAGTAGGTGTTGAAGAGATACTAGGGGTGCGAGAGGTATTGGTAGATTGACAAAGAGTAGATAGAGGAGAGGTAGCCGTAGATGGGGCAGTGGTAAATAGGGAAGAGGGACCAACAACAGGAGAAGTAGGCGACCAAAAAAAGTGAGACAACTGATCTAGAGAAGAAGGTGCAGATAGAGCAGGTGGAACAGAGGAAGGAGAAGTAGTAAAGGAAAAAATATTTTCATGAAAGACAACATGACGAGAAAGATAAATTTTGTTAGTGGAAGGGTCAAGACATCGATACTCTTTGGTTATGGGATGATACCCAACAAACACACAAGGGGTAGATTTTGGTGCAAGCTTATGAGATGTATAAGTTCGCAACCAAGGAAAACATTGGCTTCCAAAAACTTGTTGGAGATTATAATCTGGAAGAGCTTGAAATAGGACTTCATAGGGAGTTCGATGGCCAAGCTTAGAAGTGAGCATTCGATTGATAAGGTAAGTGGCAATAGCTTCAAACCAAAGCTATAAGAGAAGAACAAACTGATGAAGAAAGGCTATAGCAGTTTATCTAATGTGCCTATGCTTTCTCTCAGTCACTCCATTTTGAGGTGGAGTATAGGGATAGCTAAATTGATGAATAATTCCTTTGAATTTGAGAAATAATTGCATTAGTTTATTAAGAAATTCAGTACCACCATCTGCGTGAAATTTTTGAATGCGAGTATTGAACTGAGTTTCAAAGTAAGCTACAAATTCAGTAAATTTGGAAAAAAGTTCACTTTCATAGCGAAGTGAATATAACCATATAAATTTGTTGAACTCATCTATAAGCAACAAGAAATAACTAAATTTAGAAGTAGAAGCATTGAAAGGTCTCTAGAAATCACTGTGAAGCAATGATATTGGTTTATTAACCCTAGTTTTGGAATCTGGAAATGACAACCTATGACTTTTAGCTATAGAGCTATGAGTACAAGGTAAAACATTATTCAGAGAGATTTTTAAATGTTTTGCAAGACTTTGAAACTTCCTAAGAGATGGATGTCCCAAGCGATTATGCCAAGTGAACACTGCTGCTGATGACAGTGGAGACATGGAGCTGAGCAAAGCTTGAGAAACAAAGAGCTAAGGCTTGAAGGATGAGAAAAAATGATACAAGCATTTGCATTTGATTCTCTATAAAGATCTTGCTTCGTGATTTTGTCCTGAATCACAAAGTAACCATCATCAAATGTAACAACACAATTGTTATCTTTAGTAACTTTTGGATAGAGAGAAGATTAAATGTGATACTTGGAACGTGAAGAATTTTGTTTAGACGAAAGGAAGTGATGGGAGTAAATAAAATGCCATTACCTATATGGGCAGTAAAAAGAGAGGAGCCATCTCCTATAGTAACCTGATCAAACCACCCTTGATAGGGTTGATAGACCTATGAATTGTTAAGGTCATGTGTAATGTGCTCAGTGGCTGCTGAATCTAGGTACCAGTTCTAAGAAGAATTTGGAAAAGCTAGGATTGTTGCTCTTGTCCAAGCCCTAGTCTGAGAATGTAAAGTGGAAGGGCGAGAGGTTGGAGTATTCGAATCCATGCGATACCAGTAATCGATGGTAGAATGATACTTTTTACCACAGATCTGACATATAACTAGCTGAGATGACAAATTTGGAATAAACAGAGTTGAATTTTGTTTTCCTCCTTCGCGAAGAAAAAACCTGTTAGCCCAAGAGCTTCTTTAATTGATTTTGATGATTTTCATATTTCATTTCCTATAAATAAATGTCTTTAATTGG